>ML808115.1:33028-130929 GCA_009831015.1 Picea engelmannii | reverse complement strand
CGAGTCGGAATGAGTGGAACCCATCGATTCAGAAACCCAGCCAGTAACCTGAATGCCATTTGATATTTGATTTCGTTACAGTTCGGATTTCTGTGATATACGAAAGAGATGCGACCTCCAAATTCAATGGAATTAAATCGTAGCCTGTATTGACTTTTTTCTCAGATCGCAGATTTGTCGGTTCCAACAACTCGTCAATCTAACCTTCTTGAGCTCCCCCAAACGAACAACAAACAGGACTCCAAATAAATTTAGGAAGCACCTTAATCTTTGTCATCTCGTATTGGAACTTGGGTTAGCCTTGGGCACTCCATGCCAACTGTGACTACATTAAAGCTGACGCCCGAAATATTATATATCCCACTTGGTGCATTTAGATCAGAATACCTATTACATTCATTGGGAGGGAGTCCAGCCCCTACAACGTGTGGCGTGTGTGGATCACGTCAATTAATCTTACAAACTTCTACGTCACGGAGAAAACTCGTCCTTACTTAATTTTATTTAACACTTCGATGTGATGTTCCAATTATTATTAGTCCGAAGGCAAGGTTACTCTTGTTTATTTAGTTTGCGTTGACTTACAAATTAGGCAACCATTATCCACCCTGCTAAGCAGTATTGAAATGCTGTGGCTGATGATATATACACAGTCAGATCTGATTTCAGATGTATCGATTTATATATCAGCATAAAAATGTTGTGGCTGTGGCTTGCCATATATACCGTTGGATCTGAATTTAGATCCAACGATCTATATATCATTGGCCACAGCATTTCAATGCTGCTGCTTCACATCAGAGGCTAGCAATATATCTATCTTGCTAAGCAGCGTTGAAATGCTCGTGACATGTAATATATAGACCCTCAGATTTGAATTCAGATAAGAAGGTCTATATATCACCTGCCACAACATTTCATTGTTGTTGCTCCAACTGTAGTTGGTGATATATAGATTGTCTAAACTTAATTCAGATTCAACAGTCTATATAGCACTTGCCACAGTATTTCAATGTATCACTTGCCATAGCATTTCAGTGTGGTGATATATAGATCGTCTAAAGTTAATTCAGAGCCAATAGTTTATATCACGTGCTACAACATTTCAATGTTGTTTCTTTAGTTGTGGTTAGTGATATATAGATAGTCGCAACTTAATTCAGATTCAATAGTTTATATATCATGAACTACTGCATTTTACTGTATCATTTGCCATAGCATTTCAATGTGGTGATATATAGATCGTCTAAAGTTAATTCAGAGCCAATAGTTTATATTACTTGTTACAACATTTCAATGTTGTTTCTTTAGTTGTGGTTAATGATATATAGATAGTCCCAACTTAATTCAGATTCAATAGTTTATATATCATGAATTACAGCATTTTAATGTTGCTTAGTATGGTGGATATTGGTAGCAGACATATTTAATCAAAGTTTGTATTTATTGTAGGAATATAAACCCCAATAAATTTAAAAATGTTGTATTTCCTCTATGCTAACTCCTCAAAATTTGTCAAGATAAATATCAAATTTATAAATTTCATTTACAAAGATTGCGAGAACAATAAATTCTAACCTTTGATGAATTCATGAATGTATTATATTTTTTAATAAAATGTGAAGATAAAAGTTTAAGATTTAGCATATTTTTAATGTGAAGTTCTCTCCACTCATATAACATTGTGAATTTTAATATGTAGTAAAAAACTATTTTTAGAGAACTGTTTTGTTTTTTTAATAGATATATTTAAAAAATAATAATAATAATAAATACTTAATTTGTAAAATTTACATTTAATTAAATGTATCTTTATAAATTTTGGAAAAGTCAATAAATCACTTTTCTTCTCAATACATAATTCAATGTATAATTGAAAAAAAATGATACCGAGTAATTTTTTTTTCCAAAATTATTTATTATTATTTTTTAGATAACTAATCACATTTCATACAACTTCGTATTCCCATCAAATTTTTATCATTTATTTATATAAAGTGAAAAACTAAAAATACCTTTTTTAAAAAAACACATTCAAAGTGCACAAATATTAAAAATAAATAAAAAATAATTGTATAATTTTTACCTTTATTAATAGTTATGTTTACTTTTCTAAGTATTTTACTTTTATTGATGATTGAGGTTGTTTTCATTTTTATTCTTTTGGTAATTGAGGGGGAGATTTACAACATTGCGTGCTTGCCAGGGTGTATATGGTAATCCATCACCTAAAAAAAAATCGAATCCCTTCGTCTTAAAAAAAATTATAATGGATATTTTAATATCAACTCCATTATTTGTATTCATTTAATTCCTCAATTAAAATTAAAAATGTAGATATTTGAGTTAATGTTTTATTATTATATTTATTATTATTTAATGTATTTTATTTTATTATTATTTAATATTTATTTTCATATTAAAAAAAATTTAAATAAAAAATATGAACCTAATGATTATGATGATGAAGAAGGTTAATTTTCACTTAGATCAAAATTGGTCTATGGGACTTTAGGAAAAGCAAGAGATTACTTAGATTTCTTTAAAATGTTACTTAGAAGGTTAGGAAGTTTGGTATTGTGACAAATCTTTGGAAATTGGGATTTAATTTGGGTATACTCAAGGCATTCTAGGAGAAAGTGTTTTTCATCTTCAACCCTCTTGGTGTCACAAAGGTGACATATTCTTTCTTTCCATGATGTTTTGGGGATTGTAGAAGGGCCACTTTCACTATGCAACTCATGAAAATTAGTTCTTATTTTAGCAATATTGATTCTCTTCTTTATGCTAGTCAAAACAAAGAGATACTTTTGATCTTCAAGGTCACGGTTAACCACTTCCTTATAATATCTTAATTTTCTTTTATCCTCTAATTCTTTATCGCACCATAGATTCTCCTTAAATTTAGCTTGTACAATATTTTTAATATCAATTATTTTTTTATTCCCCAATGATTTAGCCAAGACTTGGCATCAATATGCCATCCCTGCTTGAGTTGTTGATGATTTTCGCTAGAGTCTGAAGAAATTTTGGGGAGCCTCTTGTTATCCATGTTGTTTATCTTGTTCGTGTACATTAAGTACCTAATCATAGTTGTGCTCTCAATGGGGGAAAGGCTCACTTCGATGAGGAGGATAGGTAGGGTGTGTTGCCCTTAATTTGATATTATAAGTTATAAAATTCTTTTGGAAATGCTCTATCTTTCTCCAGGATTCTCGAGAGATACTGCATCCCCAAACTTCACATCCATATAAGATAACACGAGTGACAAGAGTCAAATATGATTTTTTTATCATCCCATAGCCAAAGGTATGCTAATTTACAATTATTTTCAAGCCCATAATAAACTTTCCACCTTCCATTTATCCTTTTCTCAATGCTATAGTTCCAATTAAGCTTGTGATGAATATCAATTCCAAGATACTTGTACGAAGGCACTTCCTCCAATATATTATTTTCATATACAAAATTATCATAGGTGATCTTGTTGGATTTAATGATCATAACCTTCGTTTTGTCAGTGTTCACAGTCATACTTGAACTAGATCAGACATCCTTGGGAATTCTAAGTTGCTTACTAAGGTCATACGGATTCCTTTCCATAAGAACAATATCACATGGGATGTTTCTTATGGTATCAAAATTGGATTCAACTTTATTTCTTTATCTTGCATACTACTATAAGATTTTATTGGGTGGAAGAAACAATTTGTGGAATAACAATATTACAATGTGTGGATTGTCCGTGTAGGTACATTATGGTAAGGCCAAGGTGAGGAAGAGAACATATTCCACCACCTCCTATGCTACCTCCACTTCTGAGTAATGAATCAGACCCAATATCGATTAGAGAAGTTAAAGATATGATGCAGTCTTTCCAAAGGATGACAGAGGCATTACTTGATAGACCTGGAGGTAATGATTCTTTGGGTGGCACCTCTTCTCAAGGGGAAATACGTAATGAACCACCTAAATATTATTTGCATAGAGAATTGGAAAAATTCAAGCTTCCATTATTTAAAGGAACAACAAAAGGAGAGGTAATTGAAGCATGGTCAGAAAATATGAATCTATGCTTTGCACTAGAAAATTACTCTAGTGACCAGAAGGCTAGGTTGGTCATCTACCAGTTAAAGGAAAGTGCCTTATTGTGGTGTAGAACTTTGGAACCACAATTGGGGTGGAGCACTTTTTTGGTGACATGGGAGCAATTTGAGGAACAAATTTGTAAGAAGTGTCTTTTTGAATATTATTTGGAGCGAAATTTGAATGAATTTCATGACCTTAAACAAGGGAATAATATAGTGTTGGAGTATGAGGCTCGATTTATGGAGTTGATGAGGTATTCTCCACATATGAATACAAAGAAGTTTAAAGTAAACAAGTTCTTTTATGGGTTGAATCCCCGTACAAAGGAAAAAGTTTGTATATTGATGCCCAAAGCCTTGCATGAGGCAGTGCAAAGATATTTCATTGCTGAAGAAGAATTTCTTTGAAAGGTTAAAGAAAAATATGTCAGGAGTTTTTTCAAACCTTCTGTTCCTCAATTCCACAATAAAGCCTCTCAAGGTAGAGTTCACGGGGAGCACTCTAAGACTTCAAGTTCCATGCACCATGAATTCTCAAGGGGAAATTCTTTAAGATTGCAAAGGGACTCAACACCTAAGGAAAATTGTTCACCAAGCAATGTTTGTTCCCAGGGATCTTTTCGGAGTACAACACAAATTCCTATTGGGACTAACAAGGCACCAAAAAATTCTCCTTTAGGTTGTTGTTGGAGTTGTGGTGGATGAACTGCATTTTGAGTAGGAGTGTCCTACGAAGTAGTCAGGGGAACTTTCTAGTCAAAGTCAAACCACTGTGGGAGATATGGGTAGAGTTCATAGAATCCATGTATTTGTTAATGATAGACAAGTTGAGCATCAATCATTAGTGCTTGAGACCGTAGGTAAATTGAATAATACCATTATTTCTATATTGATTAACCATAGTGCCACTGAAACTTTTATTTCACCTAATTCTTTATCAAGATGTGATGTAGCAATAGAGCAAGGAGATTTTGACTAGGTTGAAATGTATTAAGGACATACTTAGAATGTGGGACCCTTGGTTTGAGAATGTATTGTAGAATTGAGAGTATGTACTACCTCTATAATTATTTACATAACTTATCTTGAGTCTTATGATCTAATCATAAGAATGGATTGGATTGAACCTCATTTGGTTGTTCTAGATTGTCAGAACAAGGTTCTACATTTTCTAGATGACGTAGGAACGTTTTTGGTTCTTCATGGGAAGAAGAGGCCCATGTTGTTGAGATTCATTTCAGCTCAACAAATTAATTGTAGCTTAAATAAGGGTTTCTAAATGTTTGTGGTTTCAATTATTAATGAAGGAGATCTCTTATCTTTGAAAACATATCCAGTTTCATGATGTCTTTCCTAATGAGTTTCCAAGGCTACGACCAAAGCAAGAAATATATTTTTCTATTGAACTTCTACCTAGTATTGAACATGTTTCCAAGGCTCCTTGTCATATGACTACCCCCGACCTATGTGAATTACAGGTCCAACTTCAAGAATTGTTGGATTTGGGCATGGTTAGGCCCAATGTTTCTCCTTGGGGTGCATTGATAATGTTTTATGAAGAATAAGGATGGATCTCTTCATTTATGCATTGACTATATGAAGTTGAACCAGGTGACAATTAGAAGCTGATATCCTTTTCCTTGGATTAATGATATTTTTGATCAAATGAAAGGAGCTGATATATTTTCTAAGATTGATTTACAATATGTATATCACCAATCAAGAGTGAAGGAGGAGGATATTCCAAAAACTTGTTTTCGGACTCGCTTTGGGAATTATGAATTTGTGGTAGTCCCTTTTGGGATAACCAATTCCTTTGGTTTATTCATGATTTTGATGAATGGAGTATTTAGGAAGTACTTGGATGAGTTTATACAAGAATTCCTAGATGATATTCTCATGTATTCAAAAAAACATAAGAAGCATGAGGAACATTTGAGATTAGTTCTATATTGTTTGTGGGAGAACAAGCTATATGCCAAATTATCAAAATGTTCATTTTTTCAATCATAGATCCACTATATGGGTCATGCTATTTCTAGAGAAGGATTTGTGACGGATGCTTCAAAGATCGAAGCTATTATTGAATGACCAACACTAACAAATGTGCATGAGGTGCGTAGTTTCATGGTTATGGATGACTACTATAGAAGATTTGTGGAAGTTTTTTTCCCAAATTGCTAATCTAATTACTTCCTTGATTAAGAAAGGAACATAATTTGTATGGAGAAAGTAGAGTGATCAAGATTTTGCTAAGATTAATCATTTGTTGACATCAACACCAATGTTGAAGGTGTTGGATATGGACCAACCTTTGGTTTTTTGTACAGACGCATCCAAGATAGGATTGAGTGTTGTACTTTCTCAAGAAGGAAGAGTGATTACATACGCTTCGAGGAAATTAAAAAAACATGAAAAGGACTATGTAAATCATGAGTTGGAGTTGGAAAAAATAGTCCATGATTTAATACTATGTAGACATTACTTGGTGGGTCAAAAGTTTGAGTTGAAAAATAATCACAGTGGGTTACAACATATTGTCTCACAGAAGGATTTGAATGCAAGATAAAGGTGTTGGTCAGAACTTCTTAGTGAGTATGAATTTAATATTACTTAAATAAAAGGGACTCTAAATAGGGTCGTTGATGCAATCAGTTGAAGACCTCACATATTCTCTGTAATTCCTTTAAAGGTAGACCTAAGGGACCATATTCGTAGTGCTAAGAGGAATGATAGATAGTGTTAAGAAGTGAAGGCTTATATTTGTGGGTAGAAGGTATGGAAACCTAAGTTTGAAGGGTATTCTTGTGATGAGGATGGTTTATTAAGACTCTTGAAAATAATATATTTACCACAAGGAGGATGTCTTTGTGAGTTGATTTTAAGAGAAGCTCACCATTCTTAATATGCATTCCATCTAGGTGTAAAGAAAATGTATGCAATTAAAAAGAAAAATTCTTTTGGCTGGGCATGAAAAAGGATGTGGATATTTTTTTAGCGAAGCATTTGGAATGCTAGCTTGTAAAGGCTGAGCATTGTCATCTTACAGGTCTATTGAAGCCTCATGAAATTCTCGAGACTAAATGGGAAGTCATATCGATGGACTTCGTAGTTGAGTTACCAATAACTACCAGTAAACATAACTCTATGTTGGTAGCAGTGGACAAAATCACTAAAATCACTCATTCCATTCTAGTGAAGGATAAGTATAATGCCCATGAGATAGCACAAATGTTTATTAAAGAGATTGTGAGACTTCATGGTTTTCCAAAGAAAATCATCTCTAACAGAGAATCTAAGTTTACTGGTATATTTTGGACTAGTTTTCAAGATTCTCTACAGACTTAGCTTAATTTTAGCACAACATATCATCCTGAGATTGATGGTCAAACAGAGAGGGTAAATCAAGTTTTGGAAGACATGCTTCACATATATGTTATGGATAAACAAACCAAATGGGAAGAACATATTCCATTGGAGGAGTTTTCCTATAATAAAAACTACTAGAGTTCTATTGGTATGGCACCTTTTGAACTATTGTATGATAGACCTTGTAGAGCTCCCTTAAGTTGGGATAGAATAGAAGATATAATTTTGGCTGGACCCGAGACCATTTAGGAAATGGAAGAGTAAGTATCCTTAATTAGACAAAGGCTAAAGGAAGCTTAAGAGTGTCAAAATAACTATGTTAATGCTCATAGAAGGGATCGTAGCTATGAAGTGGGGGATCACATATTTGTATGAGTTAAACCCAAGAAAAGTTCCATAAAGTATGGAAAAGGGTCCAAAATTTCTCATCGGTTCGTGGGGCCATTTGAGATCTTGGAAAATATTGGACTTGTACCTTATTGCATTAATCTACCACTAGTGTTTCATAGTATGCATAATGTTTTTCATGTAACTATTTTGAGGCATTATATTTATGATGCATCTCACATTCTGGATTGAAAACAATTGAATCATTTGTAGGTCACAAACGAGGGGGTTATGAAGGTAGAAAAAATGTGTATATTATACCATCACACTCGACAACTTAGGTTTCATCTAGTGGGACACTTAAAGGTCCAATGGGGTCTATATAGCCCAAGTTATGCTCCATCTATGTTCCATGAATACCCATTTTTGTTTACTTTGGAAACTTTGGGCCGATGTTTTGTTTCAAGAGGGTAAGTGTGTAATGTTTTCTCTTGCATGAACTTACAATTAATATTTAGAAAGGAATTTTGGGATAATTTTGTTTGTTTTGATATACATATGCCATTATATGAATCCGATAAGGGGGGAGTTCTCCATAATGTTTTGTACATATTATTAATTTTATTTTCATGTGTATATATTGGTTACAATGTACATGAATGATATAAGGAATTATTATGCCTTAGGATGAAATAATGTGTCATGATCGATTTTGTGAGGCCATATCCCTACATGGATTCAGAGTTTATACTTATGTAAATATTGTACACACATTCAGTTTCAAATGAAAATTCCTATTTTTCTTTCAAATGTAAATTTATGCTTACAAATATAAATTTTTGTTCTAAAGTAAATTTTGTTTCTATAAATTTGTAAGGAAAATGAAAATTTTAGTGTAAATAACACATGTTATTTTCTTTTTCATATTTTTCATGATACTTGAAATAAAATGAATAAATGAACAGTAAAATACCTCGTTTTTCTACTTGATTTAGTCCACTTGAGTTTAATTTCTCCTTTTCCCTTTTCTTCTCCTTTGCCCAAATTGAATAGTTTACCTCCCAGCTAGCTAGGAACATCCTTGTCAGCTCCCTAACTCTAGGAAATCCTTATGGTTTCCTAGCCCTCCATGCCCAAAATTCCTAGAAGCATAGTCTAGTCTCATATCCCCATATATTACCAAGTCTAAAGTCCCATCCTCTCCAAATTCCTTTCTCCATAAAATCCTTCCTCCCATTCTTTTTTTGTCCCTTCTTGCACCCCCAACTTCCTCCTTATCCTCCCCCTTTCTTCCACTACCTTCACTTCATTTAAACGTAATCAATATTCTACCTACCTTCAATGCCTTCTAATAAACACATAACCAATATTCGACCTACTTTTAATACTTTTCCAAAAAAATTGCATACCACTCATGTGTGTGTGTGTGTGTGTGTGTGGGTGGGTGGGTGGGTGGGTGTACAATATTAATCTTTTATTTAATTCATATTTAATTAGAATTAAATATAAGTAGCTTGATTTAATCAACTTAATTAATCACAATCACTAATTTTTTTTATTTCACTTAACTAATATCATGATTTTATTCATTTCACATAATTAATTCACTTAGTTAATCTCATTAACTCCAATTAATTCACTTAACAAACATCACTAAATTTATTCATTTCACTTAATTAATATCATTAACTATAGTCATTCATTAAATTAATAATTATAATAGTGTTTATACATCTAGATCAAATAAGAAAACAACATTAATTTAATACATTTATAAATACTAGTGTACACATGCATGATATGTATGCGTAGCTGACACATACATAGCTCATGCGTGTACTAATGAAAACTATCATCAAATCTAATGCAATTCCCTATATTATTCTAGTCCAATCAACAATTCAATCAAATTCATAATGAATGAATCAATCATTAACAATATAAGTAGAATCCATCAATCACCACAAAATAACATGAATGCAACACTTTCCTAGATAATTGAAATTTGGTTAAGAATTTACTATTAATTAACAAAGAGAAAATCATGCACTTCTACTATAATATTAAAACCCCACAACACTCTTATCTAATTCTAACACCCTCCTCGCTAACCTACTTCCATTTTCCTGACCCTATCCTTCATCTGCTGGACTATACTGGAGCATCAACTATATTAACCTAACTCCAAATAGAACCCATAAGTGAAAGTGTCAACTACCTTGACCAAGCTTCCCCGGTAGGTAACTATAAACCATCATCACACGTCTAGGGGAGCATCATCACACGTCTAGGGGAGAATGACCTAACACCATCCTCCCATGACTCCAGGTTTCGTAAGATGCATGGTGGGAAATGCCTCCACCCCTCCTGATAGAATTAGGGTCAACACCCTATCATGGACGATATAGTGGCATTGTGTTTTAGGAAATTTTTCATTGAATATTAAGTTTAGGAAGTTGTTCCATTGTCCCTTGATATGTTCTAGGATGTAAATGGAACTATGCCAAGGCACCTCGGAGCTAAAACTCAGATATAGTTTTATAGTTGTGATATGGTGGAACTTCTCATAATATTGTTTTTTACTTTCTCAAAACCCTCACATTCACTCTAGACATGATGATCAAAGGAATCTTAACCCAAGAGGCATATTCCCATGTGTATCAGACATTGGAAATTTAAAAGCAGATGGATGGATGAATTTCAAAAACAAAACACAGTCAACATACAAGGTATTCATATGAACAAATCTTGTAGTCTTAACAAAAATAAAATGTGCTAAGCATTAAGAATTCAGTAGTTAAGACATGTTATTATAAAATCATGAAGGACATATACTTAGGGAAGCATCATGCTTGATACATTAAACAATATCAGAATATTTATGTATTTATTCAATCACATCAAACATACATGGGAAAGAAATTGGTCATTTATTATGAAATAATTCCAATCACATAAAAAAATCATACATTCACAATGAAAATGATGTTGATTTCTTCCTGAGGCTTTCATCGATGATCAAATTAGATATACAATGTCAGAAGAATAAGTGTGGATCTACATGAAGGATACAATGGATTACAATACAATGTTACATACTGATACAGTCACAGTGAATGAATCTCTACAGGTCTTCAACCCTCTTATCATAATTTGTCTTCTTTCCCGTGAGCTCTCCTGGTCTAGCAATCCTTGGGAATAAGTTATGATCCTCAAAAAATATTGACCCTTTCCAAATCTGCCTCACTTTTCTCTTATAATTTCACTATTGTCCAAAAACCACTTCTTGAAACTTATTACTACTTTATTGATCTTGAAACCACTTCTTGTTTCTTGAAGTGGTTTTCCTTAGTAACAATTTTATTTACATAGTAAAATTAATCACCCATTTTACCTATGTTGGGTTGATCGTGAGCTTCTTGGCTCCCCTTGTCTTGGAAAACTTATCTTGGAAAATTGACACATATGTTTCCATTGTTTTCTCATTGGGTACTTATGATCATGCATAGTCCTCATTGTTGATATTATGGTAGTTGCGGGAGGTATTAACCTCTACGTGTAACCTTTGACAATATTAGAATATTCCAAGAAGCAAGAGAAACCCTAAACATATGTGTAGAAACCCTAGAAGACATGTCGATTACATAAAATAATTAATATTTAAGTGTTAACCTCTAAAAAAGAAGTCGGACTGGACAAATGACAAAGAGCAGTGCTAGATCTCATTTTTCATTCACACTCTCACAACTCACATAGAATAGTTGTGTGCAAGTTGTGGAGAGGGAGTGCAGTTGTAGCTACTACAACTGGGATTTTGGATTTTGGTTATGGTTGGACTTTATACTTGGTTATGGTTTGGATTATTTACTTGGTACGCTAGCCTTGGAGAGATATACACTATCTTGGTTGGATATTGGTTTTAAGGTTTGTTTCCATAATTATTTTGTCTGTCGAGGTTAAAGGTGTTCGGGGATGGCTTCGTGCCTATGTTTGGGTGACAATATTGCTATATTGTCTATGGAAAAACGAGCACATCTCTTTCATTCTAACAGGTTATGGGCCCACATTATCGTCCGACAGTCTAACCACTGGAAGATAGATTGGGAAGTTATTTTTTAAGCTCGTTATGACACCAGTTATAGCTGCAACTAGGTTTTTTTATTATGCAGCTGCAACAAACCCTAACCCTTGTGTTCGGGCACTTTTGGTGAAGCATTTGACCTAATTCCTTGACATCCTAGTGCACCCTAGCCTAGCGCACCTCTTGGTACTCTCAGCTAGCAGAAATCTCAGTTTTGAATTTTTGATCAAATTCAAAGGTTGACTGGTTAAATTCAAAGTCAAAGGTTGATTGGTCAAAGTCAAAGTCAAAGTCAAAGGTTGATTTCTGGTTAGATTGATTTTGTGATCAAAGTTGAAATTTTTTAGATTTTCTATCTTGTTCTAATCATTGAATCTTTTGATTGAGTTTCTAATCTCTTCTTTGTTAGACTCATAATCCTAAAGTTCTATAGTCTAAGTATTTTCTAGTATAAATGTTTTTAGAAATTAGTTTATTCTAGTTTGTTAGGATAAGGACACCTAGCTTCTATGTAAAGGACACCTATCATACTCATGTGGTTATGTGATTGGTTGTTCTCCTAGTTTTTAGTTTAGAGTTGAGCTATATAAACTAGTTCTTTCTTCAAGTGAGGTTAAGGAGTAGATTATGAATTATCACTTTAGATTGTAATCACTCTTTCCTTATTAATAAAATTATGTGTTTGAGGACACTTTGTCAACATGGTATCAGAGCCATGGTGAAAATTGTGATGGATCGAGGAAGCAAGGAAGACATCTTGACATCAACACAGATCTCTTCAAACTCAAGGGCAACGATACTGAGGTAATTTGTTGTTGTTTTTTTTAAATAAGGAAAAATATTATTGTGATTCCAACAATCAATTTTTTCATAAATTGATTCATCTTTTTGAGTGGTAAACTTGTATATCTGCAAATTTCAAGTTTGTAGATTTGATTAATTGTAGCTTTCTTTCTTGAAAATCTAAGAGATCTAAGAAGATAAAAGTGTACTTTTGCATTTTTTATTCAGATCTCATAGATCCATTGTTATTTTATTAAAAGGGCTCATTTGTAAACAATTGCTTCAAATCATTTTATAAATATGGCAATTTAAATTCAGAGTCGTAGATTCTATTATTTTTTATAAGGTTTCAGATATGGATTATATCAAGGTCTGTATCAAAGACCGTATCAAGGTCCGTATCAAGGACTGTATCAAGTTCCATTTCAAGGACAATATCAAGGAACGAATCATGAATCACATATAATTTTAACAGAAAATCATCAAATTGAATCTATGCCATCGGATCGGTAAAAAGGTAGATTCGAATTCGTTTGGATCGGATCTAGATCCCTTGGAAAAGAAATACCTCTGGAGATCTTGCACACCAGAGATAAACCAATCATCGCCATTTGTTGTTACTATTGAATTACCAGAACTAAAACACAGATCCGAGGCAATATTATCTTTTTCAGATCTGAGGCATTTTTTTTTCTCTGTACCCATAACCATAACTCGTATTCATAAATTCTAGCATTCAATTAAGCTTCTTTTGAGAGTAGCAAAAGAGGAGAAATCGTCATTGAAATTGCGGATCAATTTAGGAGCAAATGAAGATGAATTTGTCGATTTCGCGATCTGGGTTTTGTGTAGAATGGGGTCTATTGTGCGACTCACGAGTTTTTTTTTTCTTTAGAGAGGTCTTGGTTTAAGAGATTGTCAAGATTATCTTAACCACATTTTACAGAAAGACGTTCCAGAACGTGCACCTGCCCAACGGTCAACTTTGATCTGGAAAGAACGCCCAAGATCCATCTGCGAATTTGTGTGGATCGAATATGGTACCTCAACCTACAGAAGCAGAATAAAACCTTGTAATTTGGTGGCTGGAGGAGTTGAGAGAGGGAAAGCTCGAATTTATGTAGTATCTGGATTAGATCTGGTATCTCGAGACACAAATTCCAGTGCTCCTCTAAATCTGGTGTTTTGTATCTGAGATCTAAAATTCACCTAGAACGAATGCATCTCCATCTACTGCGTGAATCCGACTGGTAAGATTTCACCCACCAAGATCTCTTATGCGTATCAATTTACTGTTGCGTATCCTCTTTTGAATCCTCTTCATCATGTTTTTGGTTAACAATTCTTTAACTGATAATAAATTATCAAAATTGTTGCATAATTTTTTTTGTTCATATTGAGGTCCAGATTAAGGACTGTATTGAGGACTGGATTGAGTTCTAGATTGAGGACCATATTGAGGAACGGATTGCGGACTGGATTGAAGTCTAGATTAAAAATATTTGTTTTTATTTTATTTTTAGACATTCGAATTATAATCTTTTCAAGTCATTGATGACTTTGGTTCAAGTGGGGGCACATTTTATTATTTTCATAAGGCTATCTATCTTGTAAAAAGGGTCAAACTTTGAAAGATTTGATTGTAGTCTTGAACACTCAGAAGTTGAGAAGAGTCCAGTAAAATACTCTCTCAAACACAATTTCCAACGAGACTTTTAAAGGGTCAAGGCCAAGCCCTTAAAAGTACTCTTTTTGCGTGGATTGTGTACTCTTTCTTTTTGGCGCCTTGCGTCTTTTTTTGGAGTTTTGTGGATTATTCAATTACAAGAAACATCATGTCTAAATTAATCAATCTATTCACAAAATCAGATAAGTTAGATGGACCTAAGAATTACAAATCTTGGAGTCGGCACATGCAAAACACTTTGATCTATAATGAATTATGGTGTCATATCTGTGATGGTGACACTGCTCCAACTAAGCCCACCGATGCTACTTCTTTAGAAAAATGGAATTTGAAAGATGAAAAAGCACTTTCTTTGCTACGTTCTTCTGTAACTGAACACATGTATGTTCATAATGAGAATTCCAAAGATGCATGGTCTGCTTGGAATTTATTAAAGAATATTTTTGATACTCTTGTTGCATCTCAAAGATTTGATCTACAAATAAAAAAATTTAAACAAAGATTAGCAGACAATGGTGATGTATTAGAATACATTTCAAGGATTAAGAAAATTCATCAAGAAATCATCAAAGGTGGTTTTTATAAACTTGAAGATAGTTTTCTAGTCTCCATTGTAATAAATGGTTTGCCTCCATTTTATAAGCATTTTCTTGAGACTTTGCAAATAACTGATAAGTTATCAACTATGAATTTTGATTCACTTAGTGAATTACTGGCTCAACATAGTAAATCTTTTGGAAAACAAAAACAATCAGGAGAATATCTTCTTTTCACTAAAGTTGGAAGTTTTAAAGGAAGAGGAAAATCTAATTTTGGAAATTTTTAGAATCAGACATCTAACCGAGGTCGTGGCTGAGGTCGTGGTCAAGGTATAGGTCGTAGAAATTTTAATCAACAAAATTTTCAAAGTAATCCTCCAAATAACAATGCACAGTCAGGAAGAGGCAAAAATCTCAGTCAAGTAAGATGTAAAATATGTTTAAAGATGGTTCATTATGCATCAAATTGTCTTACAAGCAATGATCAATTGCCAAAGTTTAAGCAGACATCAAATTCAAATTCTCAACAATCAGCTCAATATGCAGAAGATCAATATTATCATGATGACAAATACGAATATGCTTTTTTAGCAGTTCAACATGTAGATTCATTTGAAAATGATTGGATATTGGACACATGAGCTACTCATTATATGACTTATCGCAGAGACTATTTTTGGAATTACAAAGATGTTCAAGTAAATCCCATTTATTTACCTGATGATACAACTCATATACCTCAAGGAAAAGGTTCAGTGAATTTTTTTCTCCATAGAATTGGTGAAAAATAGATTTCAAATGTTTAGTATGTACCATCTTTTAAGAAAAAATTGTTATCCTTAGTCACAATCAGACAAGTTGGACATTAAATCGCCATGCAAGATGGTTTGGTGAAGATGAAGTTAGAGAAGGATAACTTGAAAACAATGATGAATGGATATGAAGATGGGAAGTTACTAAGAATGAATGGGAAATTCATCCAAAGAAAGAAAGAGGTTGCAATAACAGTGAATATGAAATGTCTTCATTTAGATTATGGCATTTTCAATTTGGTCACTTAAACTTTGATAGTATTTTGAAACTTAAGTCCCAAGATTTGGTAAAGGGTTTACCAACTTTCAAGAAAGAAAATTCCAAGTGTGAAGCTTGTATTTTAGGCAAGCAAAAGTCAGAATCTTTTCCAACAAGTTCATGGTGAGCAACAAAATATTTGGAGTTGGTTCACAATGATATATGTGGTCCAATGGAATCCTCTTTCGGTGGATGTTGATACTTTATATTGTTTATTGATGACCACACTAGAATGCATGGGTGTACTTTTTAAATGCAAAGTCTGAAGCTTTTGAAAATTTTGTAAATTTTCAACACATGGTTGAAAATGAAACTAGAGAAAAGATTGCTTCTTTGAGAGCTGATAATGCAGGTGAATTCACTTCCACTGAATTCAATGATTATTGTCAAAACAATAGAATTAAGAGGCAACTGGAAAATTCCTATACTCCACAGCAGAATGGAGTTACTGAAAGGATGAACACAACTCTCATGGGCATGGCAAGATATATGATGTAGTTTAAAGGGTTGAGCACAAAATATTGGGCCGAAGCAGTCCATACTGCAGTTTATCTCATAAATCAATCACCTACATCAGCTTTAGATGGAAAAACACCTTATGAAGATTGGTATGGTTTTAAACCCAAGGTAAGTCATCTTAGGGTTTTTGGCTCAACATGTTATGCTTTAGTTCCTAAGGAAAAGAGAACTAAATTAGAAAATTGAAGTATGAAGTGTATCTTCATTAGATACTTTGATGAAAAGAAAGGGTATAGATTACTTTTAGATGGAATATTCATTGTTAGTAGAGATTTCATTTTTTATGAGACTGAAAGTAACAGTTTAGATGAGATTAATCATCTCCTTAGTCGTTTAGAGAAGAAAAACATTAAGGGTAAAGGTAAATTGAAAAGTACAAAGAAAGACTTGTTGCTAAAGGTTTTGCTCAACAGGAAGGAATTGATTATGAAGAAACTTTTGCACCCACAGTTAAATGGGATACTATCATAATGGTTATCAATTTGGTTGCACAGAATGGTTGGAAATTACATCAAATGGATGTCAAAAGTGCCTTCCTGAATGGAGATCTAAAGGAAGATATTTTCATGACTCAACCACAAGGTTTTGAAGCTAAAGGAAAATAACATAAAATTTTCAAACTTGTGAAGGCTTTATATGGTTTGAAACAAGATCCTCGAGCTTGGTATGCAAAAATGGATGAATACCTATGAAAGGTGGGTTTTCAGCGGAGTGAATCAGATGATACATTGTATTTTTTAATGCAAGATAAGCACATGGTGATAGTTGTACTCTATGTTGATGACTTAATCATAACAAGAAATAATGAATCTCGCATCAAACAGGTTAAGGAAGAACTTAAAGCAGGGTTCAAAATGATTGATTTAGGGACACTTCATTATTATCCTAGAGTTGAGTTTTCTCAACAACCTAACCAAATATTCCTTAGTAAAACTAAGTATGCCACTGCATTGTTAAAGAAATTTGGCATGGAAGATTGTAAACCTTCTCTTACCCCCATGGAGCAAAAATTGAAACTTTCAAAATTTGAAGGGGGGAATTGGTAAACAGTACAAAGTACAAGAAATTGGTTGGAAGTCTCATTTATTTGACAAATACTAGTTAGATTTGTCATATTCAATCATTATGCTTTCAAGGTTTATGCAGGAACCAAGGGAAAGTCATTGGAATTCAACAAAAAGGGTACTAAGATACATTCAAGGTACAAAAGATTTTGGTCTTCTCTACAAAAGGAACAAAATTTTTACAGTTGTTGGATATTCAGATGTTGATTTTGTAGGTGACATTGATGATAAAACATCCACTTCAGGTTATTTAATGAATATGGGTTCAACAATAGTATCTTGGAATTGTAAAAAGAAGACAACAATTGCCAATTCTTCAACAGAGTTAGAGTACATATCAGCTTGGGAAGCAGCATGTGAGATTGTATGGCTACGCAGAATTTTACAGGATCTTGGTGAAACTCAGAAATCACCAACTACCTTATTGATCAACAATCAGTCAGCAATAAAGATGGCCAAGAATCCAGTGTTTCATTCAAAGACAAAACATGTCGACACCAAGTACCACTTCATCAGATCGTTCATCATCAAAGACACCATCAAGCCTCAGTTTTGTCCATCTAAAGATCAAACTTCAGATATTTTTACCAAACCTATTGGTAGAATAAAGTTCACTAAGTTCAAAGATGAACTTGGTCTTTGTAAAAATGAATTTCTGAATTAAAGGGGGGATTGTTAGCCTCATAATCTTAAAGTTCTATAGTCTAAGTATTTTCTAGTATAAATGTTTTTAGAAATTAGTTTATTCTAGTTTGTTAGGATAAGGACACCTAGCTTATATGTAAAGGACACCTATCATACTCATGTGATTATGTGATTGGTTGTTCTCCTAGTTTTTAGTTTAGATTTGGGCTATATAAACTAACTCTTTCTTCAAGTGAGGTTAAGGAGTAGATTATGAATTCTAACTTCAGATTGTAATCAATTTTTCATTATTAATAAAATTATATGCCTGAGGACACTTTGTCAACATTCTTTTCAAGATGGTATCTAGTTTCAGATTGGATGACAAATTGGAAAATGCTATAAGGTTTCAAAGGTATGCACTTCTATATGTTATCTAAGTTATATTATCTAGAAAAACATGAGTGTGTTTGTAGGAAAAGTATTAGAGACCTTGTCCAAGATGTAATATTGGATTCAGTGATTCAAAGGAATAAGCACACCCTCCATAGCAGTTGAGGCTTCAGGTTCCGGGTTTGATTAAATTGTTAAGCTTCAAATTTGTGTATATCAAGGATGATAGTTACGACATTACACATTGTGAAAGTAGTCTTTGAAATATTCTATTATTGCTAGGTGCAAGGAATACTTGACTGCATATGAATACTATTGATATAGATGATTATTATAAGTGTTCGCGAGTTGAACTAACATCTCCTCTAGATAGATATTTCTTGTTTTCTCTTGTTACTCTTGTTCCGAGCAGGTACCCTTGTGAAATATGTTTGATGAACAATCCTTGTGGAAGATGTCATAGAAGAATTTTATAAGGATGACACAACTACCAGATGGGAAACAATCAGAATAGATAGAAACAAACTTAAAGAGACTTAGAGGAGTTAGACTTGAATTAAGTTAGGAATCAAAAGGAAACTAGATTAGTTTTGTGACACTTTGCAGAAAGCAAAGAGAGATGCGGTAGACGAAAGCATGGACTCTCTTAGATAGAGGGAGTTGATCACAAAATTCCAAAAGAAGAGCATGCATATTGCTAATTCAGGCATGAAGTTGGGATTAGGAGGGATCTAATCCCCAACGATATGATCCATTGAAGAATCTGTGAATACCATGAATAATATTTCCATGTTCTTCGTTGGCAGTAGCAATCGTGATAATAAACATGTGTTCAGTTTGACTCTAGAAGAAGTCTTGTTAGAAAAGAATCCGAATATCCTTGGTTGTCCATCTACATTTATGTTCCTATGGTGGAAGGTTGGATCCTTCAGGAAAGAAGGGCATGTAATCTATAGAAGATTCCATGGACTCCAACATTAAAGAAAAACATGAGGAAGAACATGAAGATTCCAAGAAAGAAAGAGAAAGTCATAACAACTAATTGAACTAGTTTGAATCCACTAGAAGCAATCAAGAAGAAGGAATGGAAGGAATATGTGATGAATAAAAATGTATGTGAGAAATTGTGAAAAAGAATTGAGAATTGATAGATACAAGGAAAGACTCAAGGCTAGAGGGTTCTCCCAGAAGGAGGGAGAAGACTATGATGGTATCCTGTTCCAGTAACCAGACATGCCTCTACTTGAGCCATTATATCTCCTACAATATCCATGGGTTGGAGTTTACATCAGATGAATGTAAAGATTGTTCTTCTCAACAGAGTAATTAAAGAAGAAGCGTATGTAAAGAAACCTCAAGGTTTTGAGGTATACCAGAAAGAGACCCTTGTATGCATATGGGAGAAGACCTTGTATGGATTCAAGTAAACTTGGTGTAGAGCCTCTCATTTACATCAAAAGTGTGGTGAAAACTTCCTATGACAGAGAAATTATATTGAAATGGTTCTTCAGCCGTCTGGGATGATGGATTGCAAATCCATGGCAAACTCCCATGATGACAGATCTAAAGAAGTTGAGAGACTTTGATCCAACAGACTTGTCTCTATATCGACAATTGATTGGCTCGTTAATGTATTTGAAGAATACTCAACCAGATATTTTCCTTGTAGGAAGTTTGAGTGATGATATACAACTCCATGGATTTATCAATTCAGATTGGGTAGCGAGTGTAGATGACAGAAGAAGTACTACTTGGATATGTGTCAGTTTGAGATTTGCCACGATGTCATGGGATAGAAGGAAACAAAATTTTGTTGCACTCAACACTGTAGAAGCAGAGTATATTGTAGCTTGTGATGCTTGTACATAAGTAGTGTGGCTCGGTAAGTTGGTTTCTGGACTGTCTGATCGGGTGTTGAATTCGACCGTGATATATTATGATGATTAGAGCTATGTGAAGCTTTCAGAGAACATGGTGTTCCATGACAGATCGAAGAACATTGAGATCAATAATTATATTCTCTGTGATAAAGTCCATAAGGGATAAGTGGCTCTCCAGTATATCTCCATAGATGAGTAGATAGCATATATTTTAGTAAATCCTCTGTCCAAGATGAAAAGTTTGCGTACTTAAGGGACAAGTTGGGGCTCGTGGAGACGACTTCCTTATTGAAAAAGGAAGTGATTACTCCCAGGTTGGGAGGGAGCACTGATATGTTATTTATTTATGGACAATCATTTTCTAGTTCGGAAAATGGTCTAGGTTGGGCATTTTCTTTCCAGTCCGGAAAGTGGTTCGATATTTCTAACGGACAATCATTTTCCAGTTCGGAAAATGGTCCAGATAAGATAGTCATTTTCGTAATGAAAATGGTTTGATAGATTGATGTTGTACCATAGACAGTGATTCCCCTTGTGGCCAATGTGGGGGAATGGTCTAGGACAATGATTCTTCTTGGAAATCATGTTGATTAGTGGTCAAGTAGAATGAGCTACCTTGTCGGGCAGTCATTCTTTCGAAGTTCACAATTGTGAGCAGTTTCAAAGAATGGTCCATTTTGGAGGTTGGTGTAGGACAGTCATTTCCATGGGAAATGGTCCAGATAGTCACTCCCTAGGAAGACTCATTCTCTCCAGGTTGCACTATGATTAGTACCAGAATAATGACCCAGTTAGGTGAATGTTCTAGGTTCAAAAATCGGGTACATGCATTCCGTAGGGAAAAATCATTCTCTCCAAGTTGCACTATGACTAGTGTCGGAGGAATGGCCCAGTTAGGTGAATGGTCCAAGCTCAAAAATCAAGGACAATTATTCTTATATGCCTGGGAAGAATAGTCCAGATAGAACATGGCTCATGTTTTACTTTATGAGGGTAGATGCTCTTCCAGATCTCACAGATGTGAGTGGAAGATTGGCCCAGATGACTCAGCTTGTATCACGATATTGTTTATGCAGGATTATATCAGATGATATGATTGTTGTGGAGACTATATGTCTCTAGACAGTAGTTGTATGCTATTGTGGTGGATGTGATCCACTGGTGGTGACTGTGTGTCACTGGTTAGTAGCGGTGTGCTACTAGGAGTGGTTGTGTACCACTGGATAATAGTTGTATACTACTATAGATAGACACAGTTGTGCTCTATTGGATGAAATTATAGAAACAATATGCTACTATCTGAGTGCCATGGAGACTACCACTAGTGTTGGATTTGATTTCCAGATAGATGGATAGTTAGTGTGCTGGTGGACAGACATTCCCTAGGTGGAGAATGGTCCAGAAAGAACAATTTTTTGGTGGAAAGGCATTCTCTCTGTGGAGAATGGTCTAGGTTGACAGTTTGTTGATGTATCATGGATTGGTATTTTCATAAGGCGTAGTTTGTGGCCCAATTAGGAAAATGGTCCAGGATCGATATTTTCTAAGGCATATAGGTAGATATGGATCTCTATGGTACATATGACCTGATTATAAAATAGTCTGTGACTGGCATTCCTGTAGGAATGGTCTTTGTAGCCCATGACGTAGATTTCAACATCTGTTGGGACAATCATTCTTCTAGGATGTATTTCCAGATTAGAAGAATGGTCCTTGTATCACTCTGTGAAATGAGTGACTTATTCAGCATCATGCTTGATTACTTAGATGGAGTATGGCTTCAAGAGATGATGTAGTTGGTGCTATTAGATGATGTTGATAGTGATGATGTTGCTCGTGAGCTGATCTACGTGATCATGAGATAGCATGTGTGGATATGATGATGCTACCGGTTGAATGGTATGTTTTTTCTCAAGACCATTTACTTTAATACCTCCCTAGCTAGGAGGGAGTGTTTATATTATGGTAGTTGCAGGAGGTATTAACCTCTACGTGTAACCTTTGACAAGACTAGAATATTTCAGGAAGCAAGAGAAACCCTAAACAAATGTGTAGAAACCCTAGAAGATATGTCGGCTCCATAAAAGAATTAATATTTAAGTGTTAACCTCTAAAAGAAGAAGTTGGCCTAGATAGATGACAAAGAGCAGTGCTAGAGCTCATTTTTCATTCACACTCTCACAACTCACACAAACTGGTGGTGCACAAGTTTTGGAGAGGCAGTGTAGTTGCAGCTACTACAACTGGGATTTTGGCTTTTGGTTATGGTTGGACTTTCTACTTGGTTATGGTTTGGATTATTTTCTTGGTATGCTAGACTTGGAGATGGATACACTATCTTGGTTGGCTATTGGTTTTAAGGTTTGATTCTAGAATATTCTGTCTGTCGAGGTTAAAGATGGTCGGGGGTGGATTCATGCCTATAGTTGGGTGACAATATTGCTATATTGTCTATGGAAAAATGAGAACATTTATTTCATTCTAACACTCACTACCTCATCCAAATTAGTATACTGATCATAAGATGGTTGAGGTAGACTTATGAACATCATCTTCAAATTATCATGTAATTCAAAATCTTATGCCCGTAGATCTATTACATCATGTCCTTTCAAAGTCCCCTCCAACTTGTCAAACTTTTCATCATTGTTCCTCCTTGCATCCTGTAGATTTTGATAATTATTCTTTGCATACAAATATCCATTTCCATTGTAATACCCTAGTTTTGATTCCCCAGATTAATAATGTATTTTTTTTTTATTTGATGAAAGGTCAGAGTCCCTGAACAATTAAAAGAGGCCAGAGTGCCTAGGAAATGCAATACTTTGATCATTGCAAATAATAAATTACATCTCTAACTGCAAGATAAATGAGGACAAGATTTATAGGGGGATATGATTCTACAAGAGAGGGGGCTAAAGGGGCTAAGACTTTTATTATTTTTTATTTACCCATATTGGTTTTAATTGAGAAAAGTGGTTACATGAGCTTCTTGGAAAAGGCCACGTCGTTCATGATTTCCAAGTAAATATATAAACCTGTCTTTGGGTAGTTTGGGAGTTCACTCTGTCATTTGGTTCATTCATTCATTTATTATTCCTCATTCATTATTGTTCTTGGTTGTGACATGGGGACAAATTGTTGAGGAAATAAGCCATCATTTTTTTGGTTGTAGTAATTATTGGTGTATTTCAACCATGAATTGGTGCTTGTATGTCTGAGATGCATTAGCAGGTGATAAAAATTGCTCACAGTTGTGAATCCTAAGAGTCTCATCATGGATATTCTTGATCATATGCATTGGATCCCTAGAAAGAAGTGGACAACCTGATGGATTGCATGGCAGTGAAGGGGGTTTATTGTCTTTGGGTGGTGCAAGTTGGAGAGAAGAGAGTTGGTGTACTTTGGATTATTGTGTGTTGAGAAACCTGTGAGAGCTTGAGTGTTGACTGGTTTGGGAAGGTGAGTGTCACTCTAGAACCCATCCTTATGGATTCATAGCCCCGACTTGGGGGTGGCATGCTGTTGAGACTTGGAACAACAGTTTCAAAGGTTGGGTGGAATGCCCTTGGTATGCAACCAGTTGGTGATTAGTTTTGTTTAAGATAAGTGCTCTCTATCATGGTGTCCTTTGCTTGCATATTTATTTTCATTGTGTATTAATTATTATCTCTGATATATGTATTTATAATGTGCATGTGTGTTGGTTATTGTTGTGCATGGCATGTTTAAGCATTCTTTTAAAGACTAACATGAATCTTGATAATTGCATGTGTCTTTATTGTGTTTCTTTCATACTTCTATATTATTTAATTGTTATCAGAATTCGAAATTAGTTCTTGAAGTGTGATTTGAAGTAGTGTGGCCAACCTACTCGTGGTTGGGTACATTACAGAGTGGTATTAGAGATTCTGGTTCAAGCACCAAACTGGTATGGGCTAGGATGAGTGGGAATTTGGGACTTTCATTGTTGCAGACTTTGTTATGAGCGAATTTTTGGAAAAATGGAAAAATTAGAGAAAAATTCCCCAAATTCATGAGCATATTCGATTTTTAAATAACCTAGAATTGGTTGATATGTTTAATGGTATCAATCGACTGAGTTGTAGGGTCAAAATTTGACCTGAAAGGTTGAAATTCATATTTTAATGTCTATTGTAATGTTGTAATAGTTTTTCAAAGGGGGAAGATCAATGGCCAAGATCTGTTTTCGACATTAAAAAAAATAAAAGAATTGATGACTGAGATTCATTTTCGGGGGTTTGGAAAATGGATCAGATCAAGGGTCAAGATCATTTCTGGAATGGAAGATCATTGGTCGACAGTTGATGGTTGGGTCAACCGAAATGGTGAAGTGTTGGTCTCCAATGGAAATCATCGACGATCGACGACCAATGGTCGGGTTGGCCAGATTGGAGAAGTGTTGGTTGCCAACAGAATTTGACGATGGTCGATGGTCAGGTTGACCAGATTGGCAAAGAATTTCGATCGAACAAGGGAAATGACCGATGGGATGATGGTCGAGTGTCGGTCCATTCAACGAGGTTGTCGGGTCAACCTATTTACCAAAGTGTTCTGATCAAGTAAGAGAAAGTGTCGATGTTTGATGGGTCGATGATCGAGCATGCCATGTCAACATCCACGTGTGATGCCATGTCAGCATCCACATGTCATGTTGTGTCAACTAGACTACCATGTTAGAGCCTACACTTCATGCCACATCAACATCTACATGTCATGCCACATCATCCAAAATAAGTGGTTGATGGTTGGCGGTCAGGTCGGTCGAATTGGAGAAATGTTTTGATACTCAACAAAAGTGGTCGATGGTCGGTGGTCAGGTCGGTGGAATTAGAGGAATATTTACATAAGTTAACATGAATAATCGATGGTCGATGACCAGTGGCCAATGGTTGGGTCGGTTGGATTGGTAGGGTGTTTCATTTGGCCAAATGGGAATCGTCGATGACTGATGATCGACGATCAAGTCGATAGTTCAAAGATGTGTTGTAATCTAATGCCAAGGGAGAACAGTCAACAATCAACGGTCGGGTCATAATTTTAGGAAGTATCGGTAGATCAATAGCTTATATCTCACTCAATTTTTAGATCGACAATGCATATTTCCACGTGGGCAAGACTGTCCATTGGTTCCAAAAAACAAAACCAAGTCTAGAGCCATTTTCTTGTTTTTTCCATAAATAGATTATATTAATTCGGATTGAGATGAAGATTTTGGGTTTTATCTGCAGAGAGGAGATCTAAAAAATTTATAGAGAGGTTCGTTCTCCATTTCTTCTTGGATTTGTAAAAAATTGCAAAATAGTGGGTTTTAATAATTTGGCTCCAGATCATTAGTAGAGATCCAGATTAAGTTGAAATTCTTAAAGAGAGTCTAGAAAGAAGACATGGAAATAAACCATGAATTAATTGAATAAATTATATGGGGATTGGAATGGGGATGGTGAAATAGGCCAAAATCCACTATTTTGGGCCACTTTTTGAGGATTTTGAGATTTTCAGAGGAGGAAAAGTGACCCCAATTAGAAAACTGGAAAATTTTATTTACTCGAAATTTTATATAATAATTAATACAAACAACTATGGTTTATTGATTTTTTTCCAGTAGTGAACATATTGAGAGATAAGTAGTCTGGAAAAGGGGTGAAAAATGACAAAGTTATCATTTCCATATTATTGCAGTTTTTGACTAGAGCATTAGATTACAAATATAAGAGTTGTTATGAATTATCTATCATTATTTTATCTATGTATCATACAAAAGTTTATTTAGTTCCTAACATATTTTATTCTATAGTTGACAGAAGTTGGTCTTTCAATAAAATTACACCAGGGGAGAAAATGCACAAACGGGGTGAAAATGGCCTTTTCATGGAGCTATAACTTCCAACTCAAAGATCAGAATGAGGCATGAGTATAGTCGTTGGAAATATGATTTAGAGTATAATAACCCAAAATTATTAAAATTTGGATAATTATGATATAATTCTTCATGCGTTAAGCAGAAAAAGGACACGTAGCGTTAATTGACAAATTTGCATAATTCTAACAAAAATGGTTTCTTTCAAATTTTTCAGAATTAGTGGATATAAAAATATTAGTTCAAGATAATAATACATATTTGGGACATGAAGGAAGGAGAGGGAGAGTTTAGTAGTGAGAGAGAATCCAAAGGTCAAAATATCAGTGTTGGTAATGTAGACATAATCAAATGGGCACGGGAGCAGAGGGGAATAAGAAAAATTAATAGAGACTGTGAGAAGCTTGAGAATAGAAGTACAGAGTTACAAAGTAGACAATGAGAATATTGTTAGATAACAAAATTAAATAAATGCTCAAACGATGCAAATCCTAATCAGTTGCAGAGGCAGGAAAATAATGGATCAGACTCGAGACATGAGGAAGAAGGCAAAAATCATGAAAGAAGAGATAACTACAAAAGAAATGGTAATTCAAGAAGTGCTATAATGACTCATAAAAATCACTCACCTCCTTACTCAGCAAGGGAATTTTATGCTTCTGAAGACTCTATAAGCAATCTAGAAGTGTCTCTTGTTAGGCACCAAAGAAGAAGACATGAATTGGATAGTTTGCAAGGAAATATGATGAAGCTTAAGCCACAATAATTTTATGGTGAAAGTGAAAGGGAATATGGTGTTGAATCCTACTTGCTTGGAATAGGGAAGTAATTTAAGTTGCACAAATACTCATCTAACCTAGAAGCCACAATTGCCACATATTGTTTGCATGGAAAAGTTGTTATGTGGTGGGATCAGTTGAAGCAAGTTGAACACATTAGTGAGAGTAGGAACACTTGGAAGTAGTTCAAGAGATATTTTAATAAGGATTATATTTCATAGAAATTCTCTGACAATAAGATGCAAGAGTTCTTTGAACTCAATTTGGGAAGCATGACCATGAAAAAATATGAAAACAAGTTCTTTGGATTACTAAAGTATGTGGGGTTTATCAAGGATGATAAAGTGAAGATACAAAGGTTTTTGAGTGGACTTATGTCCTTTTATAAAGAGAATATTCAATATGATGAGCCTAGGACTTTGACAGAGACCATTAGAAAGGATAAGTACATGTATGAGAAAATGAAGAGTAGAGAATTGTTGCAAAAATATTGGAAGGATAAGAAGAAGGAGAAATTTGATCAAAGGAGTAAGGGATTCAAACCTCATTTCAACATAAACAAACCTAATAAAAAACAACAAGATCATTCTACTAAGAATGAATCCAAGAGAGAAGATTCCTTGGGAAAAAGGGGAAGACCGCCAATCAAGTGTTGGAAATGCAAAGAAAATCACATGTATAAGGATTGTCCTCACATAGAAGATAAAATGAAGATTGTTCACAACATCCAAGATGCTACAAAAATAGAAGACAGGGGTAGAAGTATTCCAAGAATATATGTAGCCTTGGAAGATCAACAAGAATAACATCAATTCCATATGATTGAGGTGGAAGGTAAGATATTTAATCAATGTGTTTCTATTTTATTGATTCACGAGAAAATCATTGTTAAATTGATCCTAAAATAGTGGAAAGATTAAAATTGGATAAAATTAAGCTTGAAAAATCAAGTTTGGTCTAGCTAGCCACTAGAACCAAAAGAAGGATCAATGAGATAGTCATAGGTTATTCAATAAATATGAATGGAGTAAATACAATTGTTGACCAAAATGTCATTCCAATGGTATCTTATGATATCCTAATCAGTATGGATTGGCTGGACCAGTATCAAGATGTCCTAGATTGTCATAAAAATACATTTATATTTCTTGATGAAGAAGGAAAACAAAGCACTGTAAAAGGAATTCCAAGACCCATTTCTATAAGGGATATTTCATCCTTACAACTGAAGAGATGTTTCAAGAAAAGATGTCAATTTTATGCAACTCATTTGGAGGAGATATAAAATACATAAGGGCCAAGCCTTGAATATTTTTTATTATTGCAAGGGTTTGAAGATGTATTCCAAGAAATAGCAGGATTTCCACCAAAGAGGGAAATATATTTCTCTTTGATTTAGTACCAGGAGCTTCCCCAGTATAAAAAACTCCTTACAGAGTGAGTACACAAGAAGAATTAAAATAATTTCAAATACAGTTGGAAGAACTGTTGAAGAAAGGGTACACATTCCCAAGTGTTTCACCTTGGGGAGAACTAATACTCTCTCAAAAAGAAGGATGGAACATTAAGGCTGTGTATTAACTTTAGAAAGATGAATAAATCCATTGTGAAGAACAAATACCCTCTACCCAGAATTGATGACCTCTTTGATCAGGTAAGAGGATCAAAGATATTTTCAAAAATAGACTTGAGATCAGGCTACCACCAAGTAAGAATCAAGGAAGAATACATCAGTAAGACAACTTTTAGAACTAGGTATGGATATTATGAATTTGTAGTGGTGCCATTTGGATTGACCAATGCACCAATTGTATTTATGTGCTTAATGGATGAAATATTTAGAAATTACCTGGATAATTTTGTGATTATGTTCTTGGATGATATACTTATTATTCTAAGTCTGAGGAAGAACATCAACATCACTTGAGGTTGGTGTTGAAAGTGTTGAGGGAACATCAGCTTTATTCCAGGCTTAGTAAGTGTTATTTTTACCAAGAACAAATCCATTATTTAGGGCACATTATTTTAGAAGAAGGCATAACTGTAGATATAAAGAATATTCTAGCCTTTAGAGGATGGCCAACACCTAGGAATGTTTCAGAAGTCAGACCTTTTATGGGATTAGTTGGATACTACGAGAGGTTTATAGAAGGATTTTATAAAATTGTTCATCCCATCACTTCTTTACAAAATAAGGGAATTAAATTTGAATGGAAAAAAAAGTGTGAAGATAATTTTAATTTGCCGAAATAATTGCTTACTAGTGCACCTGTTTTAAAGATTTCTAACCCAAATGAGAATTTTTTGGTATGTACATATGCATGCAAGCAAGGACTTGGTGGATTCCTCACTCAAAATGGATATGTCATTAGTTATGAGTCTAGAAATATTAAATAATAGGAACATAATTATGCCACAGATGATTTGGAGCTTTCTGCCATAGTTCATGCATTGAAGACGTGGATGAATTATATCATGGGAAAGAGATTTGGAATAAGGATAGACCATAGTGGTCTGAAATATATTTTTGAAAAAACTTTGAATGTGATATGGATTTATGAGAAGAACGAAATGAGTAACAGATTGAATACCATAACATAGATATGCATAGAACAACAATAGATATCCAGTGAACAATAAATTCTATTGAATAAATAAAATAGGCTGAAACTATAAAATTGTAGAACTGAAACAACTTGCTCAAATGGTGGTAGCTATCTCTGAGAAGACATGTGGTTGCTAAGCACATTTTTCTGAGAAGAGAATGAGGCTCCATAGGCCTTTTTAACATTAATCATGAATTCAAAAACCCTAGACATCCAAAAACCTAACCCTAGGAGATGAAACACCAAACGTTATGTGGGCCCCGATGGGTAAGTTGGTACCTCAACTTCAAGGGGTTGTAACTTTTGCATACAACCTCCATTTTAGGCGCACGATGGCCCATTGGAAAGGTATTTTCGAGAAATCCACATTATGTTGTCAAATTGTGACTTCGTCTACAGTTTGACTGTGGCAATCCAAAAAAACATTGTTTAGGGCCTCAAAACGGCCCTAGAAGTACGAAAATATGTACTTACATGAAAAATTCCAAAATAATCCATTTAAATTAGGTGTGCGGCCACCAATATCCACCTGGAATATGTGTAAGGATTAAAAAATCACCAGATGTGTAGAACCCACAATTATAAATAATTACAGAAGAACGTGTTGAACTAAAAACTATCAAGAGGAGCTCGTTGGAATAGGTGGATGGCCACCAATATCCACCTGGATCAGAATGCTAGGTAGACAAGATGGTTGGAATTTTTAGAGTATCACTTTGACATCAAACATATAAAAGGAAAAGAAAATAAATTTTTTGATGCACTCAACAGAAGAGTACATCTCATGCATTCTACAACCATTAGTATGCATTAATTATATTTAAAGAGAAGAATTTTAAATGTTTTTGTTAAAGACTAGCATTACCTATAGGTAAAAGAAAGTTTACAACAGGAAAATTTACAACAAAAAATTAAAGAGTATGAGATTAAGGAAGATGGATTACTTATGCATAAGAATAGAATTTATGTTCCTAGTTCTAAAGAACTTAGGAATTTGGTATTAAAATAAATGCATATTGTTCCATATGTCGAACATCCTGGTTACCAGAAAACAATTGCAACAATAAGAAGAAAATTATTTTGGCTAAGGATGAAAAAGGATGTTGTTGATTACATTGTTATATGTATGGAATGTCAGAAATTAAAAGTTGAGCATAGATGCCCAACGGGTTTTCTACAACCATTGCCAATTCCAAAAAAGAAATGGGAAGTACTAACCATTGAATTTATTACCAAAACACCCAAGACAAGAAGGTAACATGATTCAATAATGATAGTTCTAGATAAATTGACAAAGGATGCTCATTTTGTTCCCGCAAAAATGACTCATACAATAGCTAATATTGCAGAAATTTACATCAAGGAAATTGTTAGGTTGCATGGGATACCTAAGGCAATCATCTCTGACAGAGATACTAAGTTTACTTCAAATTTCTAGAGGGGATTATTTAAAGGATTTGGTACAAATATAAACTTTAGCATAGTGTACCATCCATAGTCAGATGGGTAGACAAAGAGAGTCAACCAAGTGATTGAAGAGACATTGAGAATGTATGTGATGGATAAACCATCTAAGTGGGAAGATTACTTGCATTTGGTTGAGTTTTCCTATAATAATGGGTATCAAGATTCATCAAATATAAGCCCATTCAAAGCTTTGTATGGTAGAAAATGAAATACTCCAGTGAGTTGAGACAACCTAACCGACATAGTAGTACTTGGGCCCAAATTTCTTGAGGATATGGAAGACCAGATGGTTAAAATTAAGAAAAAATTGAAGGAAGCACAAGATAGACTGAATATTTATGAATATAAGAACAAGACATCTAGATAATTTAAAGTGGGACATGTTCTTTTGAAAGTGAATCCTAAGAAGAGCTCATTGAAGTTGGGAAAAGGTACAAAGCTAGCAGCCACATTCTGTGGTCCATTTGAGATATTGGAAAGAATAGGACCAGTTGTATAATGCTTGCATTGCCTGCTTCCATGAATGTTCATAATGTATTTCATGTCTCTTTGGTAAAAAATCATGTACATGATCCTAAACATGTTATTGATTGGAATTTGATTTGGGTGGAGCTAGAAGGAGAATTCCAGGTCCAACAAGTTCACATATTGGACAAAAAAGTTGAAATGCTCTGAAATCGAGTCATAGAACTGGCAAAAGTTTAGAGGACCTAGTACGGTCTTGAAGATACTATTTGGGAGCATGAAGATTCCATGTGGGCAGAGTACTCATGATTTTTTGAATAATTTTGAAATTCTGATTTATGTTTTGTATGCGCACTAAGGACATTGCCAAAATAAGGGGGAGGGGAATGTAATATCCCGGTTTTGAGTCCCGAAATTAATAATGTATTTTGTTTGTTTGATGAAATCCAGAGTTCCTGAACAATTAAAGAGGTCGAAGTGCTTAGGAAATGTAATACTTTAAGAATTGCAAATAATAAATTACATTGTTTGCTGCAAGACAAACAAAAACAAGAGTTATAGGGGGATATGATTTCACGAGAGAGGGGGCTAAAGGGTCTAATTATTTTATTATATTTTATTTACCCATATTGGTTTTAATTGAGAAACGTGGTTACCTGAGCTTCTTAGGAAAAGGGCACTTGGTTCTTGATTTCCAAGTAAATATATAAACCCATATTTTGGTTGTTTGGGGGTTCACTTTTTCACTCTATCATTTGGTTCATTCATTCATTCAATATTCCTCATTCATTCTTGTTCTTGGTTGGGAAATGGGGATTAATTGTTGAAGAAATAAGCCATTGTTTTGTTGTCTATAGAAATTCCTGGTGTAATCCAGCCATGAATTGGTGCATGTTTGAATGAGATGCATTGACATGTGTTAAACCTTGCTCACAATTGAAAATATTGAGAGTCCCAACATGGATATTTTTGGCCAGATGTATTGGAGCCCTAGATAGAAGTGAAAAACCCGAGGGATTGGGTGGCAGTGAATGTTTTTCATTACCTTTGGGTGGTGCAAGATGGAGAGAAGAGAGATGGTGTACTTTGGATTGTTGTGTGTTGAGAAACCTATGAGAGCTTGAGTTTTGACTAGTTTGGGAAGGTGAGTGTTACTCTGAAACCCATCCTTATGGATTCATAGCCCTAGCTTAGGGGTGACATTCTATTGAGACATATAATAGTGTCTAAGTTTGGGTGGAAAGTCTTTGGTTTACATCCAGTTGGTGATTGGTTTTGTTTAAGATAAGTGCTCTCTGTCACGGTTTCCTTTGCTTTTATATTTATTTCCACTGTGTATTAATTATTATCTCTGAGATATGTATTTATAAAGTGCTTGCTTGTTGGTTATTGTTGTGCATGGCATGTTTAAGAATTGTTTTAAATATTAACATGAATCTTGGTAATTGCATTGCTTTTATTGTGTTTCTTTCATGCTTCTTTATTAGTTAATTGTTATGATAATTTGAAATCAGTTCTTGAAGTACGATTTGAAGTAATGTGGCTATCTTGGTGGTGTATGGGTACATTACATCCATCCAAAAAACATGGTGGCCCATGCTTTATAGCATCATTAAAAATATTCTTGAAAGAATCAATTTCTCCCACAAGTTGGTAGGCTTTATTTTCAACATTCTATAATATTATTTTCTTTGTGAGGACTCTTTTAGCATCCATGACAATGCTTGTCCTCCCACTGGCATTTAATTCTTTCATCTCCTCCTTAGTTATGAAATTTAATAACTTTATTATGTCATTGGCCATTTCTGGCTTATTTTCTAGCTCATTAGCTATTCTTTTAATATCAACAAAAGCATTAGTGACTAGCTAAAGTTCATCTTATACAAGAGAAAAGAAATACCAATTCTTGAATATGGTAGTGGCTATATTATCCCAAATTCTATGTTTGGATCCTTTCATAGTTGGTCTTCTTGTCACCTTTATTTTTATATGAGCTAACTCCTTTTGTGCTTCCTCTTTGGAAAGATTCATATGTTCCAAGAGTACTTATTTTCTCTTTACTTGTTCTTCGAGATCTTTTATCTTAGAATTGTTTTGTTTGAGCGTATTTGTCAAAGTATCTAGTTCCATCCCTTTCACACTCAAATCTTCCATGACTTTAGACAAACCTTTATCTATATCTAGTGAAGCAACATGAGTTGTAACTGACTTGGATGTCTATAACCATTGAGTTTCTTCAACTTTCAAGGCTTGATTTTCATCTTGTAGGCGTTATATAGTTTTATTTCTCTCTACCAATCTCTGATACAACTGCTCCTTTTCTTCAAAGATTGCTTGCAACTCTTGGGTCTTCACATGTCATATGTCTAGGACATCCAGTTTATTCTCAAGTGCCTTTATTTCATTTTCATTTTGTTTGATCAAATCCCCTACCACAATAGGATTTTAAGGATCCACACTCAAAGCAACTTTTTTTTTTTCCAATTCAATGATTTGATTTTTCTTTACTTTTGTATCCAACTTCTCTTGCTTCAACTACTTGGCAATTTGTACTACCATGTTTTTCATTTTCTGTACATTGGCAGTGGATTTGAGTACTCCTATGTACAACATATCACTAATTTTATTACGTAACACAATCATTTCCATTAGGTGAACATCACCAAGCTTCATCATCATTTGTGTGGATTTATAATCACTAGGAGAATGAGTTCTAGGACCTCTTGGCTCAATTATGTCCAAGTTGAAGGTCCCTTGTTGATAATCCACAACAGAAATTACTTTGGGTTGAGCCATATTTTTTCCCCATTCTTGAGGACATATCTCCTTCCTAATATCCTGATTTGTTCTTTTGATATCCATGTATTGAGAAAATAGGGAAGGTGACTTGTCAAGTGGCCCTATAGTAGTGGATGTATATGATGATTCTATTGATGTCAACAATGCAAAAATGAGATATTACACTATAACAATAGGCTCTCTTGATGTTGAACTAGCTTCCCCTATACCTTGACCTTGTATACTCAATCCTCCATGGGTAATGTCTACTAATTATGATTTATCACCAGCTTTAGCCCTCTTACTTAACTATTCTCCTCATGGATCATCCACATCCATTTCAGATAATATCTCTTAGAAAGATCATTTTGTTACTTGTTCTTTTGATTTCTGGGGGGACAATATTTCTTGTGCTAAGTCTTTCTGGTGGGGAAGTATTTTATCATGGGTATGTCTTTCCAATATTTCATTAGCCTCCTCCCATGAGTCAATATTAGAAATACTTTCTAGCAATGGATTTGGTTGATTCTTGTAACTATGCCTTCTATTTGATATCACATTGAATGGTTCATAAACCCATTTCCCCCCTTTCTCTAAGTGCAACTACTAAAGTATCTCTTCTGTAGATTCTGAGGCAGTCATGAATTTCACCAATAAGGGACCAACCTCCTTAGACAACTTGAAAGTTATGGTTTTCCTRTATTGTGAAAASTGTAGGTGATCAAAATGGAGTATTTTCCTTATGTAATCTAATGTAAAAAGCCCAGTAGTCAAGAAGGTTGGTAGCTTATAGGGTTCATCTTCACAACCATATATTCTTATGATTGTGTGATCCTCAAACATAAACCAAMTTCCCACTATGGTCTCTTTGCTCARTTGTAGCATATTCTTTAATTTAGGGAACATTATGGGAGGTGGAGTATTATGCAACAAGGAATAAAATGAGCTCATAAACTTATTTACAAAGCTGATAAACCCTTTATTTTGATACTACCTCCTTGTTTATACAGTCCAATCATCTATTGATCTATGTGTCCCTAAGTCACTSATCGGTTGGATTCCCAAGTTCTCAAAATGTGACACATTATTGACTAAGATGAGATAGACCAAATAAGTTTGATACTTGAATGTCTTAGCACTATGGAAATTAGATAATTGAAAATGTATGATTTCTTCTAGAAACTGATGTCATAACCCTAAATATTGGATATCTAATAAGTAGGTAAACACCACAATCAACAAACTATATTTGATAAAATAGAGATACTTGATTCAATATTGCATAACTTGCTTGCAATACTAGGTAATTAACTTACCTGAAAACCATGTACCTTCAATTCGGTGATCTCATAAATGTATCCATACCTTGATCTGACAACTGCAACAAAGAGTGGGGGGTGACTCTCCACCTAACCATAGACCTTGATAATTAAATCTTCAGTAGTAGGCCACCCCCAAGCCCTCAATCTACTACTTTTCCAGTGGCTCCTTAGCCGTGTCATCTCTATAGAAAAAACAAAGAGAGATGTATTTTTCTCCTTCTTTCCCCTCCTTATATAGAGTCCAAGAAATTGATCCCTAGGATCCACTTGAATTCTTTATTATATTTTAGGGTTTCTCCATAATTTTTGTTACCAAAATATCCATAATAAGTACTTATTATGACCCACTTTAGGATAACTATTATATAGTTATTTATTATTATTTATTCATATAAGTACTTATTATGACCACTTTAGGAGAATTATTATATTCTTGTTAATGTTATCATTCGTTTATATTTTTAATAATAATATGGGGCATGACATACACTCCTCCTTCAATGAACTTCATCTTGAAGTTAGTTTTGATTATGTTACTAATAGGTTTTTAATTATCTCACCATATCCTCCACAACACCCTATGTTAGCTCTTGTATCTTCCATAACACCCTTTGTTGGACTAGTAAAAATACACCCAAGTGACTATAGTAGGCATCGAAAGTCCACATCACAACACCTAGGAAGCACGAGTACTCTCCAATTGACCTTCCCAACTTTCAGAACCAGGATTAAATCCTATCGGTTAATTCAGATTCTCAAGTCTCGAAACCTCATCTTCCCAAGAAGGAATCTAGATCAATACTCATGTACATCAGAAATCTAAAAAGGTTGACCTAAACTCCATCCACAACTTCCAAGTATAACCCCATGCATCTAATTCCAATCCCACAACACCACCGACGAGCAACACTCTAGTCATTCTTCGGGACTTCAACATCACAACTCGAATACAAGGAATAATATTTACTAGCACAAGTAGTAGATTGATTTTTCCCCATCCCATAACTCGTTACTTGTACTATTATCCTTCAAGGTTATGGGCTCTCAGGAGATCATCAATAAGCCTCATAACATGCAATCAATGAATTAGTAATAACATCAACATCTCAAAGGAATAATCGACATGCTAACTCTCGCATGTCATCATGAGAATACACTATCACTATCATCACCACATGCTCCTGTATGTCATCATAAAACATCTTATCATAAATAATTACATGCAATTACATCAAGTCATCATATTAGAATATATTTCATCAACATTTTAGATGGAAACACATGTTCTGATAACATCATAGCATCACATCATGAAAATAATAATCATTTCAACACATATCACATGCAGGGTAAATATATATCATGATTCATTAGTAAAATCAAATTTACTCACATGTATAATTACATAGTGAGTGCCATATTTTATCTCTAAAGCACACAAAAAACATCCATATAGCCCATGGATCAACTTGGTTAAGTTTGTTGGTCTAAGATAAATCTACAAGGGATAATCATTTCCTTATTATCAATGTGCTAAAGTTTTCCACCTACTAAATATATTGGTAACCATTAGTTAAGCCCCCATCATCTAGAGTCACATTCTCTAGGCATGGCATACAAGTTTCATACTCTTGAAGCTAGGCGTTTTCATATCAATGTCTAAGACTTCAACTCCTTAATTCATTTATTGATCATAAGTATTGATCAATCTCAATCCAAGTCATTGTAATTCTCACCCCCTCTCATGGTTTTACTCAATACTACAAACTCTTGCACTAAAGGTAATTTGTGTGTGAGTAGGAGATCACTTACATATTATTAAACATAAACAAGATATTCTTTGAAACAAAATGATTCTTTCTCAATGAACCATGTGCCATGAATTTCTAATGAGGGAGCGACACACATGTCTAGCTGTAAATGAAATAATGACCAATATATCCAAGCATAGCATCCATCATTTGAAATAATAAATATCATTGTACTCCAAATGAGATATACAAAATTAATAATCTATCGTTGAGGGATCATACATTGAGATATAATGTTTACTACTATTATAAAATATTACAAAGGACAATCCTTTCATAAATCATATCAGATCTCAACGTAAAAGTCAATTTTAGTGCCAATAAAATGCAATTTGAGTAGTAAGGACTAGAATAATCCATTAAATTTGAACTATGCCAAATCAATATTATGATCTTAATGTCAATTTTCACATGCAACTCTATGTGACTAATTTCATATATGAAAATTGCTTCCTAGTGAGCTAACAATAAATCCTAGTTGTTATCATTGAACAATTTTACAATGAAATTATTGATTGAAAACTATAGCTGCGGAAACAAGAAGATTAGAGATGAATCATCAAAACATGTGAGACACAAAGTTTATGTTCTTAAAATTTTGTCAATTTCAGAATTTATGAGGGAAAAACCATCCCTCCCAACCAATCCAAATTCACTAAATCTGAGGAAAACCTTGTTCTTCCAAAACCACAAAATATCAGCAAAATACCTGGGACAAATCCCAAATTACAAATTTGTTGTAGACCACCCTTACGGATTGTTGACGTCCAACTATACGGACCTGCTCCTGTGAAAAAACCTTGTACATATGTATGTGACAGTCCCTTCTAGAAGTAACATATTTATGTGATTGTTCCCACTGCAACCCACATACATACACAAGTGCTCCCACTGCAACCCATGTACATGTACGAAAACTTGTACAGACACGTATGTACGATTCACACCACTCATACAACTTGTTCCCTTCTACGATTGTCCTCCACACATGTGGCCTTCCTCACCTTAACATGTGATTTACCTTCCAAGAACATAAAATAGAAGATCCATAACCCTAGGCCAGATTTTCCATAGTTGCAGAAATTCCCTTGTTGAAATCACCAAGCTCCTTGGCACAAGTGCAGACTCACTTATGCCAAATCCATCATATCACACCAAAAACCATAATGAAATGTCAAAATGACCTCTCTCATTTGTATACAAGCCTTAGGGGTTATCATAGAATCCTCTCCACAACTCAACATCAAATTATACTTTCTTATGGGTGTGAAGCTCCAACACAAACCCATAAATCCCATCACCAAACCCATGAAGCCCCAACTTCATTCCAAAGGAATTTTTCACCAAATGAAAAGTGTAATGTGGTGCCCACGATGATTTCCACATGCCCAACACTTAGGTCCAAGTGAGAATACCTGCCTAAATCTACAAAACATCAACACTCCCTCTTAGCAAGGGAGGTATTCTCACAAAACTCCACTATCACCTAGAAGTATCTCTGTCTCCCACACTAGATCCTCTACCACAGTTTCTTTCCAATTCTCCTAATTGGATTTTCCCTCTGTCACTAAGTAAAATACGACTCCAACAAATGGGTCCTCCATGGAGGATATACTTCTCTTAGAATCCTCCTGCTTCAAAGCCTCCTTTCTGGCCTCCTCAACCCATGACACTTGCTTGGAAGACTCCTCTCTTCCATTTGTACCTAAAGATAGAATTCCTATGATCCTATTGACTTCCCATGAAGTCCAAATTTCTCTAAACAATCTTGGGATTTTTCTCCTCATTTCTAGATCCTGATGGATGACCCCCTTTGAACTTTGTCTCCCTCTGAACATGTACCATTGGTGGAGCTACCTGCTTCTTATGAACCTATGTTGTCGGTGGGGATACTTTCCTCACCACTAGTGGAGCTACCTTCTCCTCATCTAACTCTCTACTACTATTGGTCACATCTCTCATAGGATGGCCCCTCAACCTATATAGGTTTCCCTCCCTAACTCCATGAACCACCATTGTTCCGAAGCTAGATCATTTGGGCACAAATAATACCTGATCATCCTAGAACAACACTACATATTCCTTCTACTTAATAGTGGAGTATGAGAACACACTCTTGGCACCCATAAAAAAATTTCTCCTCGTAACACATTTCTTGACTCCATCCAGAATGACATTATACTAGATCCCTATACTGCATACTTGGTCCACATACCAAGCTCCTCGTGCATATCTAATTCAGACCCTATGAAGATCTTGAACAAATCCTATGCCTCTGTCATGTGTTGGTGGTTCCCACTATATAAGAACCATGCAATCCTCCGAGGAAAGCATCCCACTTACCCAAATCATGACCATCCAATGAACTTCTGCCCAAGTCCATCATCCAAGTCATAAAACTCTCTATGTATACACATGTTACAACTGAACCTGTGTCCTCTCTTTGAAGAGTCCCAAGCCACAGATGGAAACTCAATCTATTCCACTCTTGACCACCACAACCCATCTCTGCAAGTGTCCTCATCCTCATGGGTAAAATTCTTCATACATTGTCACACCTCGACACATTTTCAAGTGTGAAACCCTTTGGACCGATGAAGACTCTATCTCATCAACTGAAATACACACGAAGCCATCTCATTTGTTCCAAAGCACCCGAGCTACACCTATCACAACTCACTATGAAAATCCACTAGAATTCCATCCTTGGAGTTGGAAACTTTCCACAAAACATACTATTGCGAACCAATCTCTCTGTCAATCCACCAAAACTCTCAAACTAGCACACCACCAAGTTGTAATAGTCCACAACTCCTAATATGAATGGTCTTCTCCATGCCTCAAACCAGATACCATATAACCCGATACCACGTGCAACAGTTATTGTAGCTCCCTCTCATAGCTAACTCCTTAACATTGCTACAACTCCCTCTCAGAGCTGTCATCGATGACCTGTCTGAACATAAACAAGAAATCTACAACCAATTTTAAAAGCTATGTGTCTCAAATATGATCCCCTTCTCTTCAAAGCCTCAACTCTGATACCATGCCAATTTTCACATGAAACTCTATGTGACTAATTTCAGATCTTAAAATTTCTTCCTAGTGAGCTAACAATAAACCCTAGTTGTTACCACTGAAAAATTTTACACTGAAATTATTGACTGAAAAATATAACAATGGAAACAACAATATTATAGAAGAATCATCAACACATATGAGACATAAAGTTTATGTTATGTAACTTTTGTCAATTTTATAAATTTTGAGGGAAAAACCAGCCTTCCCAGCCAATACAAATTTACTAAATCTAAGGACAACCTTGTGCTTCCAAAACCACAAAATATTAGAAAAATACCTAGGACAAATCCCAACTTACAAATATGTTGTAGACCACATGTATGACATGTTGATGTCATCTGTACGACTATTGACATCATCCTATATGAACTTTATCCTACCCAAAAACATTGTACGGATGTACACGGTTGTCCCTACTAGAACTTGCATATATATGTGATTGTTCCCACAACAACCTGCGTACATACGTGATTGTTCTCATTGCAACCCACATACATGTACGAAAACTTGTACAAACACTTCCGTACAATTCACCCACTTGTACGACTTCTTCCCTTCTGTAACTTTCCTCCACATGTGTAACCTTCCTCACCTTAACACATGATTTCCTTGGCAAGAATAGAAAATATAAAATCCATAACCCTAGGATAGATTTTCCATAGTTGCATAAATTCCCTTGCTGAAATCACCAAGATCCTTGGCACAAGTGTGGACTCACTTATGCCAACTCCATCATGTCACGCCACAATACATAATGAAATGTCACAATGATCTCTCTCCTTTATATACAAGCCTTAGGCTTCATCGTAGAATCCCCTCCACAAGTCAACATAAAATTAGACTTTCTTGTGGGTGTGAAGCCCCAACACAAACCCACAAATCCTATCACCAAACCCATGAAGCCCCAGCTTCATTCCAAAGGTGGTTTTTACAAAACAAAGAGTGTAATGTGGTGCCCACGACAATTTTTCCATGCCCAACACCTAGGTCCATGTGAGAATACCTGCACGAAGCTACAAAAAATAAACACTTGGTTAAGTTTGTTAGTCTAAGATAACTATACAAGGGATAATCATTTCCTTGTTATTAGTGTGCTAAAGTTTTCCACCTACTAAATATATCGGTAACCATCAGTTAAGCCCCCATCATCTAGAGTCACATTCTCTAGGAATGACATAAAAGTTTCTTACTCTTGAAGCTAGGTGATTGCATATCAATCTCTAAGACTTCAACTCCTTAATTCATTTGTTGATCACAAGAATTGATCACTCTCAAGCCAAGTCATTGTAATTCTTACCCCCTCTCATGATTTTACTCAATAATACAAACTCTTTCACTAAAGGTAAGTTGTGTGTGAGAAGGAGATCAATAACCTATTATTAAACCTAAACAATATAGTCTTTAAAATTAAATGAGTCTTTCTTAATGAACCATGTGCCATGAATTTCTAATGAGGGAGTGACACACATGTCAAGTTGTAAATGAAATAATGACTAGTAGATCCAAGCATAGCATCCATCATTTGCAATAAATAAATATCATTGTAATCAAAATGAGATATCAAAGATTAGTAATCTATCTTTGAGGTATCATACATTAAGATATAGTTTTTACTACTATTGTAAAAGATTACAAAAAACAATCCTTTCACATCTCAGATCATATCTCAATCTAAAAGTCAATTTTAGTGCCAACAAAATGCAATTTGAGCAATAAGGACTAGATTAATCCATTAGATTTGAAATATTCCAAGTAAATATTATGATCTTAAGAGAAATTAACCAATATCAAGGATCGATCCAATTCTATTACCCACAATTAAGACATATTTGTCCTTGTGTGCTTAGATCAAGTTAAGCATTCATAGTATATTCACTATAAGTTTATCATTAGATTTAAAATTCTCACAGGGCTCAACAATTAAGGATTTATATCATTATTCAATATGAATTAATAAGATATGTGAACATTATGATGATGCCTATAGGTATGAACTTCCTCACAAAATTGTCCAACCAAGGATTAGGGTTAGGGTTTCTCTTAGTTGATCAGTTCATTTTGTTACCTTTCTTCCCCCTCTTCAAGAAGCAACATCAAGTAGATAACATTTCATTGATTTCCTTGATGAACTCATCATTTACCTTTCATATCCTTAAATACACATAGTTCAAACAATCCCTCTTCATAATATTGTAGGGAAATGGTAATAGACCCTTAGCTTCCTTGTGAAATAAAACAAATACAAGGATTACTATGAAAATATGCCCAGTTCGATCTCGTGTGTTCTGTGCATTCTCAATAGAAAAGTGCTTCTTGGGATACAATAGACAATAGATCTCCAATTCCAAAAACAAAATTACCTAGACACCTCCTCCACCCTAGTCATAAATCAACACCATAGAAAAACTTCTACACATAAATGTTTTCCAATGTCATGATTTGCAGCATATGTTCCCCACTTAACAAACCAATAGCATAAGTTAATAGATCGGTGGTCAAAAACACATGACACCGTCATTAGAGAAATTAGGTCTACTATAGTCTTGTTATTATAGAGTGCTAGAACTACTTGATAATAAAATATGTCACTCAATCAAATATGAATATTCTCAAGGACAAGTCATCGGGGAATCTCTGTCTAGTTCTCCAACGTATAGATTAAAACTGTTTTCATAGAGTTATGATCATACCATCTACTAAGACATCATATATCCAAATTTCTGGTTAAAATTCCAACCATAAGAACCCTTGGAGGGAGATCGATTTTTTTCAATGTCCATTATTAGAGAAATCCAAAAAAACATTGTTTAGGGCCCTAAAACGGTCCTAGAAGTACAAAAAGATGTACTGACATGAAAATTTCCAAAATAATCCAGTTGGATTAGGTGGGTAGCCACCAATATCCACCTGAAAGATGTGTAGGGCTTCAAACAGCCCCGGAAGTGTAGAACCCACAATTACAAAGTCTTACAGAAGAACGTGTTGAACTAAAAACTATTAAGAGGAGCCAGTTGGAATAGATGGGTGGCCACCAATATCCACCTAGATCGTCCTCACCCTTAGGAAGAAATGGTATCCATTGATTTGAGTGCCCCCATCAGCTGAGGAAGCTTCTTCTTAATTTGGCCTCGGGTGATCCACTTGCCTTGGTATAGGATCTGCCATGCCTTGACAACACGATAAAGTTGGATCCTCTGTTGGCGAGTGCCCTTGACCTGTGTGTTCACTATTTGATCAGTGGATGCCTATTCCATGCAGTTGGGGTTGATGTCTATTGGTGCCAATTGTTCTGCAATCTCTGAGGTGTCCAATAATGGTGGAAAATATGGCCGAAGGAGGTCCACATTGAACACTGGGTGCCAGCCAAGGAAAGGTGGAGTGTTGAGATCAAAATCATTGCTACCCACAACCTTGGTGATAGTGTAAGGCCCATAACAAAGTGTTCAGAGCTTCCAATGGGGCCCTGTAAGGATCTCTTTCTACAAATGTAACCAGACCTTGTATCCCACCTAAAACTGGTGCAGTACTCAGTGTTGATCATGGCGTTGCTTGTACTTAGTATTGGCTTTCTGCAAAATATCATGGACCTGTTGGTGGATGTGTTGAATCCGCTCAATGAATATTGTGGCTTTGTCAGCCTCAGAATGAACATGAGAAGACTCTGCCTATGTGGTTGCAAGAGGTAGTGCAACATCAATGGGACCCAAGGGTTGGAATTCTAGCCCCACCTGAAATGGGCTATGGTCGGTGGAGCTATGGAGAGCCCTATTGTAGTTGTGTTGAACATAGGAAAGACTCTCATCCCATGTACGTGGATGCTTAGAGTTGTGCATGTGCAATATCCGCACAATCTTCCGATTGACGACCTTTGTCTGGCTATTAGTTTGGGGGTGGAAAGCAATGTATTTAGTGAGCTTGGTGTCCAACAGTGACCAGAGACTCGACCAAAATGTGTTGAGGAACCTGTTATCTCGATCTAAGGTGATGGTATGTGGTATCCAAAAGTGGACCCACACTCGTTCGAAGAATATCTTGGTAGTATCTGTTGTTGTGATGCTCATCTTATAGATTGTGATAACGACCATCTTCGAAAACCGATCAATCACCACAAATACACAATCATTGTCATGCTTGGTGGATGGAAGGCCAGACATGTAATCCATCGAGATGGATTCCCAAGGCCTCTCGGGAATAGGAAGAGGGGTGTATAAGCCTTGCTTCTTAATGGTTGGCTTGGAAATGGCACAGGCAATGAAAGATCTGATATACTTTATGACGTCTTGTCAAAGTTTTGGCCAATAAAAATGTTTTTGTATAACGACCATAGTTTTCTCCACACCAAAATGTCCTGCCATCCGACTGTAGTGAGCCTCCCAAATCATATTTGCACACTCACTTGTGGGAACACAAAGGTGGCCCAGATGGAATAACAGTCCATCCTGGATGTGAAAATTGGTGACATTCTCTCCTATACCCAAGAACTAATAGGTGGTGGAAAAGTCAGGGTCACTCTTATAAAGCTGGGGCCACTCAAATGCCTCATGCACACAGGAATGGAGCACTATGGTGAGTGTAGCAACGGGAGGGCGACTGAGGAATTCAGTGACATGATTTGTGCTCCCTATTTTATACTTGATGTTGATATGGAACTGTTGTAGGTATGCGGACCACTTTTGATGGCAATCGTTCTACAAATTCCCTTGTGTCTGTATGAACTGCAGAGGCTTGTGATCAGTGTGGATGATTGTCTCATTTCCTGGAATGTAATGTTTGCATTGACAGTAGGCTTTCACAATGGAATACATTTCTTTGTCATAGGTGGAGTATTTTCGGACAGTATTTGAGATTATCTCACTATGGTATGCTATTGGATCACTGTGTTGAGTGAGAACTGTGCCTACAACATAGTCGAAGGCGTCAGTCTCATTCTCAAATAGTTGTTTCAGATCAAGTAAGGAGAGTACTGGAGCTGAGTACAAGTGATGCTTCAGATCATCAAATTCCTGTTGTTGTGCCTGACCCCATGCGAATTTTTCCTTGCCAACGCCCTTGGTTACTTGGCTGAGGGCCCATGTAATATGGGAGAATCCCAACACAAACCTTCAGTAGAAGTTGGCAAGTCCCAAGAAGCTCTAAAGCTCGGTTAGTGTGGTTGGAGTTGACCAATCATGAATGACTTGGATCTTAGCTGGATCCACATGTACCCCATGCTCATCAACAATGGATCCCAAGTATTGGACTATGTTCATGCCAAAGGAGCATTTTTCCAAGTTGGCATATAGCTTGTGTTGCTGCAGTGCCCAAAACATGTTGAATATGCTACATGTGCTCCTCCCAAGTTATGTTGAAGATGAGGATGTCATCCAGATATACCACCACAAAAGAGTTGGTGAAGGGTCTCAATACATCATCCATCAATCTCATGAAATTTATTGGTGCATTTGTTAAGCCAAAGGGCATGACCAACCATTCGAAGAGACCTTCTTTAGATTTGAAAGTTGTATTATATACATCAGTTGGTTCGATGGAAACCTGATGGTAGTCAAAATTTAGGTTAATCTTGGTGAAGAATGTTTCCCCCTTGAGTTGGTCAAGAAGGTTATCAATTCATAGAATTGGGTATCGGTTCCTAGCTGTGATTTGTTTAGTTCTCTGTAATCAATGTAGACCCGCTAGGTCCCGTCTTTCTTCTACACAAATACAATCCAACTTAGGAAAGGGGAGGAGTTGGGTTGCATGTGCCCCTTTTGAAGCATCTCTTGGATCTGGCACTTGATTTTGTCATTTTCCATCAGTGAGGGATGGTAGACTAGTCCATTAGGTAGCGATGGACAGAGGGTTAGATCAATTGGATGCTTGACTTGGTAGTGCATTGGTACCCTAGTGAGTGAGGAGAAGATGTCTTTGTACTCTTCCACAATCCCATACACTTGCTTATGCTACAAATAAAGGCTTTGTGTATGGGTCACAGATGTGGCGGCGACCTTCTACTTACTACGAGCACAGATCATAAAGAAGACAAACTTCATAGTCTATGAAATGACCTTACTTCATTTCCTAGCAGAGCTTAAAGAAATAGAGGTAGTTGACGCTACCTCTGGTATCTTGTACAATTGTCTACCCAAAGTAATAATAACATTGCGGGGTCTAGAATCATACACAACATGTCGCTTCCACAAATTTGGTTGGCCTAAAAGAACATCACAAACTTCAAGGAGAGAAATATCACACAATACCTCATCTTTGAATGGATTGATATTGTAGGGCAGATGAAACTGTTGGCTAATGCAAAGATCTCTTCCTTGGCAAAGCCAGTCGATGGTGTAGGGTTGCGGGTGCAGTGTTATCGGTAGGTCCAGTCCTGAAATCAGGTTCTTAAGACTGTCACATTCCCCTTCCTCTAGTTCTTCTGGTTCGCTTGGATGGACTTTGGTGGTAGCGACAATGGCACTGGGTTCAACATCGATGATCTGCCTCCCATTTTTTGGATTTCATTCAGAGTCATAATATTCCCCTGAATCAGAATATTTTAGCTCGGCCACCAGTGACTGCTTGGAGCGACATTCTTCGGTGTTGTGCCAAGGGATTTTATGGTATTCACACCACTTTCTCATGTCCTTCTTCAACTTCTCATTACCCTTATTAGGTTGTGGCTTGGACTGATTTTCCTGAGAGCGACCATATTTTATCTGTCCCTTGTTTGGTGAGTTGGGGCCTCCTTTTCCCTGCTTCGACTGTTTTGAATTCGCAGATACAAACTCTTGTCTCTCCTGCTTAAATTTCTTCTTGATCTTGACATCATATATATAAGTCGCACCTAATGATGTGATGTCCAGAAACTCCATTTATGTTTGGATGTATCTGTGCAGAAAACCTCGGTATTTGAGAACTAGATGTCATTCAGAGTCTTTGATACCCAATTTGGTGCGCAGAGTATGGAAAATATTGGTGAAATCTAGTATTGTCTGGTCCCCTTCCTGATGCAGCGTGGTCCATCTTATGTACTGGTCCTCATAGATTCCAATAGGGTAGTATTGTTCTTTAATGGCATACCTAAAGGAATCCCAGGTTAGGGTGACCACAAATATTGTAGATTCCTCTGTGGCCCTTTGCTCAGAGTATGTATCCCACCCATCCTTAACATGGGGGATGACCTTGAGGAGTGTAAAAATAATCTTTTCCCTATCGGAAAAATTGTGGACCGAAAAATACCCTTCAAACAGATTCAACCATTTATCTACAACCTATGCATCTATCAGTCCTTCAAATAATGGAATATCAAAATTTACTTGTACCTTGAAGGGGGTTGTGTAGCCGCTTGATGAAGATGTGTCTCCTGTGGGAAGCCACCGAAGGATCTATGAAAAGTTGTCCATCATCTCATTCCTTTGTCGCGCAAGGGCTTCCTCGAGCAACATTTTAAAAATATCTCATGCTCCATCATATTTCTTATCGTCCCCCATGATTTGTGGTTGGGTTCGACGCGACCGATCTTGCAAAGGATTGACTGGTTCGAGTCCCAACTTCTTGTACCCAGATTTTGTCGGGGACATGCACAAAGAAAAAATAAATGAAGAGCAGACCGCTCTGATACTAGTGATCTGTATTTATGAGTGAAACAGAAAAAATAATAGATTGAATACCATAACACAAATATACGGAGAACAACAACATATATCCAATGAACAATAACTTATATTGAATAAATAAAATAGTCTGAAACTGTAAAACTATAGAATTGAAACAACTTGTTTGAATGGTGGTAGTTATCTCTGAGAAGAGATGTGGCTGCTATGCACATATGTCTGAGAAAAATGATTAAAAAGAGGTTCTAGAGGCCTTTTTAACATTACTCATGTATGTCAAAGCCCTAGACATCCAAAAACCTAACCCTAGGAGATGAAACGCTAAAAGTTATGTGGGCCCTGATGGGTAAGTTGGTACCTCAACTTCTCGGGGTCGTAAGTTTTTCATACGACCTCCCTTTTAGGTGCGTGATAGCCCGTTGGAAAGGAATTTTCAAGATCTACACATTATACCGTCAAACTATGAATTTGTCTATATTTTGAGTGTTGCAAGCCAAAAAAACATTGTTTATGGCCCCAAAACGGCCTTGGAAGTATAGAAAGATGTACTCACATGAAAAATTCCAACATAATTCAGTTGGATTAGGTGGGCGGCCACCAATCTCCACCTGAAATATGTGTAGGGATTTAGACATCCCTGGAAGTGTATAACCCACAATTACAAAGAATTACAGAAGAACTTGTTGAACTAAAAATTGTCAAGAGGAGCCAGTTGGAATAGGTGGGTGGCCACCAATATCCACCTGGATCAGAGTGCCAAGTAGACAACATGGCTAGAATTTTTAGATTATCACTTTGACATCAAGCATATAAAAGGAAAAGAAAATAAATGTGTTGATGCACTCAGCAGAAGAGTACATCTCATGCATGTTACAACCATTAGTATAGATCAATTAGATTTAAAGACAAGAATTTTAAATGTTGTTGTTACAAACTAGCATTACCTATAGGTAAAATAAAGTTTACAATGGGAAAACGTACAACAAAAAATTAAGGAGTATGAGATTAAGGAAGATGGATTACTTATGCATAAGAATAGAATTTATGTTCCTAGTTCTGAAGAACTTAGGAATTTGGTATTAAAAGAAATGCATAATGTTCCATATGTTGTACATCATGGTTACCAGAAAACAATTGCAACAATAAGAAGAAAAATATTTTAGCTAGGGATGAAAAGGGGTGTTGTTGATTACATTGTCAGATGTATGGAATGTCAGAAATTAAAAGTTGAGCATAGATGCTTAACGGGTTTGCTACAACCATTACCCCTTCCAAAGAAGAAATGGGAAGTAGTAACCATTGAATTTATTACCAAATCACCTAGGACAAGAAGGTAACATGAATCAATAATGATAGTTCTAGATAAATTGACAAAGGATGCTCATTTTGTTCTTGTAAAATTGACTCATACGGTAGCTAATATTGCAGAAATTTACATGAGGGAAATTGTTAGGTTGCATGGGATACCTAAGGCAATCATCTCAGACAAAGATACTAAGTTTACTTCAAATTTATGGAGGGGATTATTTAAAGGATTTGGTACAAATATAAACTTTATCATAGTGTACCATCCATAGTCATATGAGTAGACAAAGAGAGTCAACCAAGTGATTGAAGAGACGTTGAGAATGCATGTGATGGATAAACCATCTAAGTGGGAAGATTACTTGCATTTGGTTGAGTTTTCCTATAATAATGGGTATCAAGCTTCATTGAATATGAGCCCATTCAAACCTTTGTATGGTAGAAAATGAAATTCTCCAGTGATTTGGGACAACCCAACCAACAGAGTAGTTCTTGGGCCCAAATTTCTCAAGGATATGGAAGACCAGATAGTTAAAATTAAGAAAAAAATGAAGGAAGAACAAGATAGACCAAATATTTATGTAGATAAGAACACGACATCTATAGAATTTAAAGTGGGAGAGCATGTGCTTTTGAAAGAGAATCCTAAGAAGAGCTCATTGAAGTTTGGAAAAGGTGCAAAGCTAGCAGCCATATTTTGTGGTCCATTTGAGATATTGGAAAGAATAGGGTCAGTTGCATGCATGCTTACATTTCCTACTTCCATGAATTTACATAATGTATTTCATGTCTCTTTGCTAAAAAAGCATGTACATGATCCTAACCATGTTATTGATTGGAATTTGATTCGGGTGGAGCCAGAAGGAGAATTTTAGGTCCAACAAGTGAACATATTGGAAAGAAAAGTCAAAATGATCTGGAATCAAGTCATAGAACTAGTAAAAGTTTAGAGGACCTAGTACGGTCTTGAAGATTCTACTTGGGAGCATGAATATTCCATGTGGGCAGAGTACTCATGATTTTTTGAAGTATTTTGAAATTTTGATTTATTTTTTGTATATGCACTAAGGACAGTGCCAAAATAAGGGGGAGGCCTGATCAGCTCAGCTCAACTAACATGCATTCTAAAGAGTGAAGGAATGTAATACCCCGGTTTTGAGTCCCCAAATTAATAATGCATTTTGTTTATTTGATGAAAGTCAGAGTGATTGAACAATTAAAAGAGGTTGGACTGCCTAGGAAATGTAATACTTTGAGCATTGCAAATAATAAATTGCATTGTTGGTTGTAAGACAAACAAGGACAAGAGTTAAAGGGGGATATGATTTCACAAGAGAGGGGGATAAAGGGTCTAATCCTTTTATTATATTTTATTTACTCATATTGATTTTAATTGAGAAACGTGGTTACATGAGCTTCTTGGGAAAAGGCCAGGTGGTTCTTGATTTCCAAGTAAATATATAAACCCATCTTTGGGTTGTTTGGGGGTTCACTTTTTCACTCTATCATTTGGTTCATTCATTCATTCTTGTTCTTGGTTGGGACATGGGGATGAATTGTTGAGGGAAAAATCCATTTTTTTGTTGGCTATAGCAATGTCTGGTGTATTCCAACCATGAATTGGTGCATGTATGTCTGAGATGCATTGGCATGTGTTAAAACTTGCTCACAATTGAAAATATTGAGAGTCCCAGCATGGATATTTTTGACCAGATGTATTGGAGCCCTAGATAAAGTGAAAAACCTGAGCAATTGTGTGGAAGTGAATGGGATTCATTGTCTTTGAGTGGTGCAAGATGGAAGGAAGAAAGTTGGTGTACTTTGGATTGTTATGTGTTGAGAAACCTGTGAGATATTGAGTGTTGACTGGTTTGGGAAGGTGAGTGTCTCTTTGGAACCCATAATTATGGATTCATAACCCTGGCTCAGGGGTGACATTCTGTTGAGACTTAGAATAATAGTGTCTAAGTTTGAGTGGAACTTCTTTGGTTTGCATCTAGTTGGTGATTGGTTTTGTTTAAGATAAGTGCTCACTGTCACGGTTTCCTTTGCTTTTATATTTATTTCCGCCGTGTATTAATTATTATCTCTGAGATATGTATTTATAATGTGCTTGATTGTTGGTTATTGTTGTGCATGGCATGTTTAAGCATTCTTTTAAATATTAACATGAATCTTGATAATTGCATGTGCTTTTATTGTGTTTCTTTCATGCTTATTTATTAGTTAATTGTTATCATAATTTGAAATATGTTCTTGAAATGTGATTTGAAATAGTGTGGCTATTCTGGTGGTGGATGGGTACATTACATCTATCCAAAAAAGATGGTGGCCCATGCTTTATAGCATCATTAAAAATATTCTTGAAAGAATCAATTTCTCCCACAAGTTGGTAGGCTTTATTTTCAACATTCTATAATATTATTTTCTTTGTGAGAACTCTTTTAGCATCCATGACAATGCTTGTCCTATCACTGACATTTAATTCTTTCATCTCCTCCTCAGTTATGAATGTAATAAATTTATTATTTCATTGGCCATTTCTGGCTTATTTTCTAGCTCATTAGCTATTCTTTTAATATCAGCAAAAGCAACAGTGGCTAGCTAAATTTCATCTTATACTAGAGAAAATAAATACCAATTCTTGAATATGGTAGTGGCTATATTATCCCAAATTCTATGTTTGGATCCTTTCATAGTTGGTCTTCTTGTCACCTTTATTTTCATATTAGATAAATCCTTTTGTGCTTCCTCTTTGGCAACATTCATTTGTGCCAAGAGTACTTCTTTTCTCTTTACTTGTTCTTCCAGATATGTTATCTTAGAATTGTTTTGTTTGAGCATATTTGTCAAAGTATCTAGTTCCATCCCTTTCACACTCAAATCTTCCATAACTTTAGACAAACCTTCATATAGATCTATTAAAGCAACATGAGTTGTAAATGACTTGGATGTCTGTAACCATTGAGTTTCTTCAATTTTCAAGGCTTTATTTTCATCCTGTAGGCGTTATATAGTTTTATTTCTCTCTACCAATCTCTGATACAACTGCTCATTTTCTTCAAATCTTGCTTGCAACTCTTGGGTCTGCACATGTTGTATGTCCAGGACATCCAATTTCTTCTCAGGTACCTTTATTTCATTGTCTTTTTGTTTTATCAAATCCCTTACCACAGTAGGATTTTTAGGATCCACACTCAAAGCAACATTTTTGTTTTCCAATTCGGTGATTTGAGTTTGCTTGAGTTTTGTATCCAACTTCTCTTGCTTCAGCTACTTGTCAATTTTTACCACCATGTTTTGCATTTTTTGTACATTGGTAGTGGATTTGAGGACTCCTATGTACAACATATCACTAGTTTTCTTATGTAACACAATCATTTCCAGTAGGTTAACATCACCAAGCTTCATCATCATTTGTGTGTCTTTGTAATCAGTAGGAGAATGAGTTGTAGGACCTTTTGGCTCAAGTATGTCCAAGTTGAAAGTCCCTTGTTGATAATCCATAACATAAATTACTTTGGGTTGAGCCATATTTTCTCCCCATTCTTGAGGATAGATCTCCTTCCTAATATCCTGATTTTTCCATTTGATATCCATGTACTGAGAAAATATGGAAGGTGACTTGTCAAGTGGCCCTGCAGTAGTGGATATATATGATGATTCTATTGTTGTCAACAATGCAGAAGTGAGATATTCCACTATAACAATAGTCTCTCTTGATGTTGAACTAGCTTTCTCTATCCCTTGACCTTGTATACTCAATCCTTCATTGGTAATTTCTACTAATTATGATTTATCACCATCTTTAGCCCTCTTACTTAACTATTCTCCCCATGGATCATCCACATCCATTTCAGATAATATCTCTGAGAAAGATCATTTTGTTACTTTTGCTTTTGATTTATGGGGGGTCAATATTTCCCGTGCTAAGTCTTTCTGGTGGGGAATTGTTTTATCTTGGGCATGTCTTTCTAAGATTTCATTAGCCTCCTCCCATGAGTCAAGATTAGAAATACTTTCTAGCAATGGATTTGGTTGATGCTTGTAACTATGTCTTCTATCTGAGATCACATTGAATGTTTCATAAACCCATTTCCCCCCTTTCTCTAAGTGCAACTACTAAAGAATATTTTCTGCAAATTCTAAGGTAGTCCTGAATTTCACCAAGAAGGGGCCAACCTCCTCATACAACTTGAAATTTATGGTTTTCCTAGATTCCGAAAAGTGTAGGTGATCATAATAGAGTCTTTGCCTTATGTAATCTAATGCAAAAAACCCAGTAGTCAAGAAGGTTGGTAGCTTATAGGGTTCATCTTCACAACCATATTTTCTTATGATTGTGTGATCCTCAAACAGAAACCAACTTCCTACTATGGTATCTTTTATTAGTTGTATCATCTTCTTTAATTTAGGGAACATTCTGGGAGGTGGAGTACTATGCAACAAGGAATAAAATGAGCTCATAAAATTATTTACAAAGCCAATAAACCATTTTTTTAATACTACCTCCTTATTTTTACAGTCCAATCAATTATTGATCTATATGTCCCTGAATCACTCATTGGTTGGATTCCCAAGTTCTCAAAATGTGGCACATTATTGAATAAGATGAGATAGACCAAATAAGTTTGATAATTGAATGTCTTGGCACTATGACAATTAGATAATTGAAAATGTATGATTTCTTCCAGGCACTGATGTCATAACCCTAAATATTGTAGATCTAATAAGTAGGTAAACACCACAATCAACCAAATAGATTTGATAAAATAGAGATACTTGATTCAATATTTCATAGCTTGTTAGCAATACTAGGTAATTAACTTACCTGAAAACCATGTACCTGCAATTCGGTGATCTCAAAAACGTAGCCATACCTTGATATGAAAATCGCAACAAATAGTGGGGGGTGACTCTCCACCCAACCATAGACCTTGATACTTAAATCTTTAGTAGTAGGCCACCCCCAAGCCCTCAATATACTACTTTTCCAGTGGTTCCTTAGCCTTGTCCTTTCTATAGAAAAACCAAAGAGAGATGTATTTTTCTCCTTCTTTCCCCTCCTTATATAGAGTCTAAGAAATCGATCCCTAGGATCCACTTGAATTCTTTATTATATTTTAGGGTTTCTCCATGATTGTCGTTACTTTTTTTACCATTTTCTTTAATTACCCAAATATCCATAATAAGTACTTATTATGACCTGCTTTAGGATAACTATTATATAGTTGTTTATTATTATTTATTCATATAAGTACTTATTATGACCACTTTAGAGAATTATTATATTCCTCTTATTATTATCATTCATTTATATTTTTAATAATAATATGGGGCATGAAATACACCCCTCCTTAAAGGAACTTCATCCCAAAGTTAGTTTTGATTATGTTACTAATAGGTTTTTAATTAGCTTACCATATCCTCCACAACACCCTATGTTATCTCATGTACCTTCCATAACACCCTTTGTTGGACTAGTATAAATCCACCCAAGTGACTATAGTAGGCATCGAAAGTCCACATCACAACATCTAGGAAGCATGAGTACTCTCCAATTGACCTTCCCAACTTTTAGAACTAGGATTAAAGGTTATCGGTCTATTCAGAGTCCCAAGTCTCGAGACCTCGACCTCATCTTCCCAAGAAGGAATCTAGATCAGTACTCATCTACATCAGGAATCTCAAAAGGTTGACCTAAACCCCCTCCACAACTTCCAAGTATAACCCCTGTTAGTCACATTTCTTGCAAGGGGAAATAAAATGAGAAGGAGCAGGTGAAAACCCACTCACCCTAAGTTCGGGACCCAAAATGCGCTTGTGGTTAAGAGGCAAGTGAATCTAGACGACTGGGATCCGAGCGCCTAGATCAACGACGCACATTGGATTCCGGAGTCCCCCCACCTTTCTACCTTTAAGTGGAAGGGGGGGTCCGGAATCGGGGGCGCATCTCTCCGACGGCTGCGATCAGAGCGCCCAGATCAACGACACACATTGGATTCTGAAGCCCCCCCGCCTTTCTACCTTTAAGCGGAGGGGGGTGGTCCAGAATCGGGGGTGCATCTCTCCGACGGATGCGATCAGAGCGCCTAGATCAATGGCGCACAGGCATTTTGGACCTCCCTCGCCTTTCTGCCTTTAATTATCTTGGGTCCTTCCTCCCTTCGTGTCACCTCTCGTGCGGCCTCTCCCCTGTAACATATCTTCCACTCCACCTCATAACATGGCCCCTCCTTAGTCCATCGTCCTCTTACCAGTGGCCATGTGTCTCCCCCTTTCCTCGTTACCCATCCACTCACCCTCATGGTACACCCTTTTCCCTTTTTCTCGTTTTCGCCTAATACCTCCTGCCAGGTGTTCTCCCCCTCATCTCTCGACTCACCTCTCCTCCTCCTTCAGTCATGTCTCCTCTGCCCATCCACCACTCCCATTATGCACCCTAGCCGTCCCATCAGGCCTCTCAGCTAATCCAGGTGGCAGTGCGAGGGACCCTCCACGTCCCAAAGGTACCGAGTTGTCCAGACCGTTCTCAATCCCAAGGAAGCAGTTATTAAGGTAGTTGGTGACAGTTAGAAATCATCTCTGCCATAAAGGGAAAGTTCGGCGACGAATTAAAAGCATGTCGATTTTCCCACAGGACTGTCAGGAGTTCGATTGTGTCTGCCATAGGTGCGCGATCATTCAGAGACTGTAGGCACAGATTGTCAGCAGACATGCAGACGTAATGTTTTTAATGTAGCGTCTCGTTTTTGATGCCATTGTTGTTTCGAGTATATGTAGGCGTTTTCTCCATTTTTGTAGGTATCGATGGTTGATCAAGGCTCCCGATTGTAAAGTTTTGATGAAAGTGTTGGTCGCTCTGGTTAATGTACAAGGCATTTGAGACTTCTTACTTTATGGATGTCAGCTTCTTTTCCATCTCTCTGTTTACTGTGTTAGAACAACTCAGAATTGGAGGATCYAGTCGAGTTGTAGCTGTTATAGGATGATGTAGGCTGGATCACTGTAACAGTTGCATCGTTTCTAATTGGTTCCTGTGATTTTCTCAGTGCTGAAACGACTTGGAATTGAAGGATTCAGTCGAGTCACCCCTCAGCTCCTTGAAKCTCTGGACCAAGAGGATCTTGGCTTCTGAGTTTTTCATCCTCAATCTTCCGAAGGCCTGTCGCCCGAGGCAGTCTTGCTCGCCCTTCTCACAAGTCTTCCCTCTACCACCCTTTAATCATTTACTGACAGAAGTTGGATAGAGACCTCCCTTGCTTTCTACATACCAGACACAGTCTCCTGAGTTAAATCTATACCTTATTGAGTCTTTACCCATTTGATCACCCCATTATACAAATCGTGACATAAAACTGATGGGCATTGGGCTCTGTTCCTGCAAGCAATCCAGGGGTGACTTCTGACACTAACAACCCCATGCATCGAAGTCCAATCCCACAACACCATCGACAAGCAACACTCTATCTATTCTTCGGGACTCCGACATCACAACTCCAATACAAGGAATAATATTTACTGGCACAAGTAGTATATTGATTTGTCCCCATCCCATAATGTGTTACTTGTAATATTCTCCTTCATGGTTATGGGCTCCTAGGAGATCATCAATAAGCTTCATAACATGCAATTAATGCATTAGTAATAACATCAACATATCAAAGAAATAATCGACATGATAACTCTAGCATGTCATCATGAGAATACAATATCACTATCATCACCACATGCCATCATAAAACATCTTATCATAAATAATTACATGCAATTCCATCAGGTCATCACATTAGAATATATTGCATCAACATTTTAGATGGAACCACATGTTCTCATAACATCATAGCATCACATCATGAAAATAATAATCATTTCAACACATATCACATACAGGGTAAATAGATATCATGATTCATTAGTAAAATCAAATTTACTCGCTTGTATAATTACATAGTGAATACCATATTTTATCTCTAAAGAACAAAAAAAACATCCATCTAGCCCATGGATCAACTTGGTTAAGTTTGTTAGTCTAACATGGATGAACTTTATCCTGCCCAGAAACCATGTATGGATGTACACGACTGTCCCTACTGGAAATTGCGTACGTAGGTGATTCTTCCCACAACAACCTGCATACATACGCGACTTTTCTCATTGCAACCCATGTACATGTATGAAAACTTGTATGGACACTTCCATACGATTCACCCACTCATACAAATTCTTCCCTTATGTGGTTGTCCTCAACATGTACGACCTTCCTCACTTTAACACGTTATTTCCTTGGCAAGAACTAGAAATAGAAGATCCATAACCCTAGGCTAGATTTGACATAGTTGCATAAATTCCCTTGCTGGAATCACCAAGCTCCTTGGCACAAGTGCAGACTCACTTATGCCAACTCCATCATGTCACGCCACAATACATAATGAAATCTCACAATGACCTCTCTCCTTTATATACAAGCCTTAGGGTCCATCATAAAATCCCCTCCACAAGACAACATAAATTTAGACTTTCATGTGGGTGTGAAGCCCAACACAAACCCACAAATCCCATCAGCAAACCCACAAAGCCCCAACTTCATTCCAAAGGCGGTTTTTACAAAACGAAGAGTGTAATGTGGTGCCCATAACAATTTATGCATGCCCAACACCTAGGTCCATGTGAGAGTACCTTCTTGAAGCTACAAAACATCAACACTTGTTTAAGTTTTTTAGTATAAGCTAACTCTACAAGGGATAATCATTTCCTTGTTATCGGTGTGCTAAAGTTTTCCACCTACTAAATATATTGGTAACCATCAGTTAATCCCCCATCATACAGAGTCACATTCTCTAGGAATGGCATACACGTTTCTTACTCTTGAAGCTAGGTGTTTCCATATCAATCTCTAAGACTTCAACTCCTTAATTCATTTTTTTATCACAAGAATTGATCACTCTCAAGCCAAGTCATTGTAATTCTTACCCCCTCTCATGGTTTTACTCAATAATACAACCTCTTGCACTAAAGGTAATTTGTGTGTGAGAAGGAGATCAATTACCTATTATTAAACCTAAACAATATAGTCTTTGAAATAAAATGAGTCTTTCTTAATGAACCATGTGCCATGAATTGCTAATGAGGTAGTGACACACATGTCTAGTTGTAAATGAAATAATGACTAGTAGATCCAAGCATAGCACCCATCATTTCCAATAATAAATATCATTGTAATCGAAATGAGATATCAAAGATTAATAATCTAACGTTGAGGGATCATACATTGAGATATAATTTTTACTACTATTGTAAAAGATTACAAAGGAAAATCCTTTCAGAGCTCATATCATATCTCAATGTAAAGTCAATTTTAGTGCCAATAAAATGCAATTTGAGTAGTAAGGACTAGATTAATCCATTAACTTTGAACTATGCCAATTAAATATTATGATCTTGAGAGAAATTAACCAATATCAAGGATTGATCCAATTCTATTACCCACAATTAAGACATATTTTTCCTTGTGTTCTTAGATTAAGTTAAGCATTCATAGTATATTCATTATAAGTTTATCATTAGATTTAAACTTCTCACAGGGCTCAGGAATTAAGGATTTATAATATGCTATATCATATTACAATGTAATATGATATATCATATTACATTGTAATATGATGTGATTAGATTAAGTTAAGCATTCATAGCATACTCATTATAAGTTTATCATTAGATTTAAACTTCTCACGGGACTCAAGAATTAAGGATTTATCTCATTATTCAATATGCATTAATAAGAGATGTGAACATTATGATGATGCCTATAGGTATGAACTTCCTCACAAAATCATCCAACCAAGGGTTAGGGTTAGATTTTTTCTCACTTGATCAGTTCATTTTGTTACCTTTCTTCCCCCTCTTCAAGAAGAAACATCTTCGAAGAAACATCAAGTAGATAACATTTCAATGATTTCTTTGATGAACTCATCATTTACCTTGTTAGCCTATGGCTTACCTTTACCAATCACTAAAGTCTAAATTGTCACCTATATTTGTATTATTCATTTAGGATATTAGTAATATATCCTCAAGTGATGACTAATGAGTTAGTTAAGATTGCCTAGCCTAGTCATGGCTAAATTCTCACTGGATTGTTTAATCCATACCTTTCATTTTGCCATTGAGATTAGTGTTGAGCTTATACCATTGGAATTGAACGTTGTTGTCAAGTGCCATCGATATATTATCCGACACCGAAGACATTCACACAACCACCAGCATTATATCCGAATTGTCATAGGTTAAAGAATAGTTTCCTGCTTTCATAGATCAGAATAGATAGTTTCTTGCGTTCATAGCTTAGAAAATAGTTGTATTGTTGTTGTAGGATAGATAGACTTTGCTTTGATAGATTAGATAGTAGTTTGCTTATCATAGATTAAGAATTAGTTGTTAGTCTTTCTTTCTTTTAATAGAATAGATTTACTTTCATGCATTGCATTGAGCATTTAGTCCAGTTGCCTCTTAAATTTCCTTTCATGCATTAGAAATAGTTTTGCATTAAGCATTTAGTCCACTTGCCTCTTAGGCTAGATAGTTGTTCAATGAGAAGTTTTACTTTGATTACTTGCAGTAGTTAGTTTCCTTTGCTCACTTGTCTTTTTCTTTAGTAGGTTAGTTATTTTCCTTTTCTTACTTGTCTTTTGCTTTAGTAGGTTAGTTAGGTGTCTTTTCCTACTTGTCTATTTTCTTTAATAGGTTAGATAGGTGCTTTTGCTTACTTGCTTGTTTATTTTCTTTCATAGGGTAGTTTCTCATTGAATGTAGGTTGGAAAGTTGAAGAAGTTTTCTTTTGTCATTTGCTTATTATGCTTAGTAGTTTTCTTTTGTTTATTGTTGAACTAGTTTTCTTTATGTACGGTTTTACTTGCTTTGTTAGGAACTATCCGTCGACCCTTGGCCCAAAAGTACTTAGGTTACCTAGTTTCATTTTGCTTAGTAGGGTTTGTTCATTAGATAGTTTTTCTTGAGTATATTAGCCTTAGATAGCTACCTTCATTAGTTAGACTATACTCCTACCAGCCTTCTACCTTTGGCATATATTTTTCTACAACTCTAAGTTTACTTACCCCAGGTTGACAATTTAATTGAGGGTTTTTACTGTGTTTTTAGTGCATATAGAACACCCATCAATATTTCAACACTAATTTGAAGCTGAGCAAGTGTACCAGGTCGGTACAATGAGATGTGAAAATTTGGTTTCGATGTACATGACAAGAAGACTCATGTCTAGAAGTTGAAACTAGCACCAAGAGCTTGGTATGGCAGGATTGACAGTTTCCTGACGAGCTTGGGATTTACCAAAAGTAAAGATAATTCTAACCTTTACTTCAAGGTCACGAATGATGAGCCAGTTATATTGTTGTTGTATGTGGATGACTTATTCTTAATTGGAGAAGAAGAAAAGCTCATCATTGATTGTAAGAAGAAGATCGTTGCAGAATTTGAGATGAAAGACCTAGGTCTGATGCACTATTTCTTAGGTCTCAAAGTTTGGCAGAGCCCATAAAAGATCTTCCTTAACCAAAGGAAGTATGCAGTTGAAATACATAAGAGGTTTGATATGTTGGAATGTAAATCCATGAACACACCCATGGAAACAAAGTCGAATCTCCTGGTTGATACTTCGTCAGAATTGGTTGATGCCACTCTGTACAGATAGATTATCGGTTCGTTGATGTATCTAACAAATACCAGGCTAGATATATGTTTTTTTGTGAACACCTTGAGTCAGTATCTAGTAGAGCCCAGACGTGTTCACCTTGTTGTTGTAAAACATGTGATGAGATACCTTAAGGGTACAATGGAATTTGGTCTCTGTTATAATGGAGATCATGAGTTCAGACTGATTGGTTATACTGATTCAGATTGGGCTAGAAGTGTTTCTAACAGAAAGAACACTTCAGGATTTTGTTTCAGTCTAGGGTCAACCATGACTTCATGGGAAAGCAGGAAGCAAACCAGTATTTCTCTCAGCACGACAGAAGCGGAATACATTGTTGCATGTTTCGCCAGTTGTGAAGTCATGTAGCTTCGGAAGTTGTTGACATGTATATTTGATCTGGAGATGGAAGCAACCATTATTATATGTGATAATCAGAGTTGTATAAAGATGACGAAGAACCCTTTGTTCCATGATAAGTCAAAGCACATAGAAATCTGGTATTACTACATTTGTGATATGGTGTAGAGGGGAGCTGTAAAGCTCCAAATATGTTGGCACAAATGAGCAGTTTGCAGATGTGTTGACCAAGCCTCTGTCTTGTGTAAAGTTTGAATACTTTCGAGACCAGCTTGGTATAGTTCGAAAGGACCTCCCTCGAAAGGGGGAGTGATGATGATGATACTATGGTATCCTGACCAACAATGGGTAGCTCAGTTAGGATTTTATATCCTAGGGGATTGATCATCCCTGGACATATCCCAAAGGTCCGTAAGGATGGTCTGTCACAGTACATGTGCATGTATATGCTAGTTGTGGTTAGTAGTGGTAGCTCCGTTAGGATTTTTCTAATCCTATGGAATCTTATGATTCTTGGGCAGATCCCGAAGGTCTGGTAAGGATGGTCTGTTAGAGTACCACGTGGTATCTCCGTTAGKATTTTATATCCTAGGGAATCTTATGATTCCTAGGTATATCCCTAGGGAGTGTCAGAGYACCACAAAAWTTTTTTGTTACACCTGCCTCATTCTATTGCCATATGCTGATGATTTTGTTATCTTAGCCTCGTGTTGATGATGTTGATGATGTTTTTATCTCGGCCTCGTGCTGATGATGTTGATGATGTTGTTATCTCAATCTYGTGTTGATGATGTTGTTTTCTTAGCCTCGTGTTGATGATGTTGTTATCTCAACCTCATGTTGATGATGTTGTTGTCTCAGCCTTGTGTTGTTGATGTTGCTCCAACCTCATGTTGTTGATGTCGTTGTACTAGCCTCATGYTATTGATGTTGGTGTACCAACCTCGTGTTGCTGATATTATTACTCTAGATTCATGTTATTTTTTTTTATTCTTCATCTTCATACTGATGATGATSATGATGATGATGATGATGCTACTTCAGCTTCATGCTGAAGAAGATGATGATGCTACTTTAGCTTCATGTTGAAGATGATGATGATGCTACTTCAACTTCATGTTGAAGATGATTATGATGTTTCTACTTCAACTTCATGCTAAAGATGTTGATGATGATGTATCAATATTGTACTAATTGATGATGTTGTATTAGTGTTATACTAATTGATGTTGATGCATAGAATTATGATGATGATGTTATTACTCCATGTTGTGAATGGCGATGATGATACTATTCCATCTCCATGTTGTGAATGACGATGATGATACTATTCCATCTCCATGTTGTGAACGATGATGTTATTGATGATGATAAAAAAATCCGATGATTTATAGATGTGCCAGTGAGTGTTCCAGATGTTGATGATGTTGCTTCCCTCTCTCTAAATGTTGTAGTTAATGATTCATACATTGCATTAAAAAAATGGATTTTTACCAAGATTATTAAGCATGATTCACATCATCTTCCTAATATGAGAGAAGAATGGAACTATGCTTTAATTTATCCACAAACTAATTCCATTTTACACTCCTCTATTAACTTCCATCTTTATATCCAACCAACCATCAATCCTAATCTTGCACAACCCAAAAGCATTTAAATCATGCAAAAGCGGCTAAGATAACTTGTAATTGCCATTGTAGCCAATCTATGGTCCTTCTCCTAATATCACTTTCTCTCAATTACCTATTTTACAAATAATCCATCTTCCAACTAACGAAAAGGATTTTACTGATGTTTTCCGAACATTTGAGGCCCCTTCAATATACTTTATGTCCATCCTTATCTAATCTTTAGTGTAACCTTTCTTAATATATTTCCACCTCATTACTTTGCCCCATAGACCATTGTTAAAAAATATTCATCAAAGACTCCTTATTACAAGGGATTGGCTAAAAACATAGATATTAATCAAGCCCCATCCTCCATTTTCCTTTAGTTGGCTATCCTTGTCCACTTCACCAGGGGGATCATTTTTTTTTCCTTATTTTATATCCATATGAAGCTAAAACAATACACAATCTTATCGAGAATTCCTTTGGGAATATGTTTTATGGACATCCAATAGACTATGAAGAGGATTACAAAGCCAAACATTGGGTTTGAGGTAATCCACTTAAAGCCAAATTCCATTTCAAAGTAAATTGTTTGAAGAAAAAGAGAGTAGAATAAAAGGAATCAAACCCTAAAAGTAATGGTTCCATCTTGGAAGGAGAAACTTTAAGGAGGTATTTATGTGTCATATGTTTGTGCCTCATATGTTGAACCTTTGTAATATTACTATATTTTAAGTAATTTGTAGTAAATTTAGTGAAGAAATGATGCATTCTTTCCATAATGAGAACTATTGAATTCCAATGCTCGAGAACTTAGCGAGCCATGCTTGATAAATTCACTATAACTAATTCTGTGAATGCTAGTGAAACAAAAAAAACCCTTAAAGTATAGGGGAAATATATTTTGAAGAAAACATGTTGATTACAAGATCTTAAAAACCAACTCTAACAATATGTCAATTTATTGCGTTCTAAATCTTAAGCCTGCTAAATCACTTTGTGAATATTTAGACAATAATCATGTAGGTGGGCATGCTCTAACAAAAAATTACCAGTGAATAGAGACCATATGTGCTTCTTTCTAATTATAAGTATAGAGAAGTCCATTACTGTCTTTCATGTGTGATGATTTGATTTTCCTTATAAATATTTTATATATGCAATGTGTTTGTTCATTATGAATGTCTAAGATATTTGCTTAAGTGTAAATATACTATAATAGGTGTAAGTATAGAGAAGTCCATTATTGTATTTCATGTGTGATGATTTGATTTTCCTTATAAATATTGTATATATGCAATGTGTTTGTTCATTGTGAACGTCTAAGATCTTTGCTTAAGTGTAAATGTACTATAATAGGTGTGATCCCCACCTTTTCCTTCCTTACAAGAAAGGTAGGTTGATTCCTTCAAGAAAGAATTAATGGGATTAATATTGAATTCCCAAAAAATATGGGTGAAATAAATAGCCTCAAATATTCCTTTTCATGTTTGCACTCAATAGAAAAGTTGTTATTGTATTTTTCCCATTAACCTAACTAAACAGTAACTTTGAATCACCCATAACTTGTAGTTTTTTTATTCTCCTATGTTTTGATTTTCAATAAAATCCATAAAGTATATTTCTCATTTCATTTGTTAGTACCCTTCTCTACCCCATATTTTAAATAAAAATAATCTGAATTACTCATTGAGAACAAAGAGATTTTAAAACAATGATTACCTAGTATGATTCCTTGACATGCACCATTGAAAAATCCCTAGGCTAAAGTATAATCAATTTCAAGCACTTTCAAGGTCCTTGGATTCTTTTGAATTGTGTGTTTCCAGAAACCACAATATGCACTTGTAATTTGAATAGCCAATTGACATGAATGTGTTTCAATACCCTCGAATACGAATTTTTTCCTAGCTAACCATATGCTCCAAAGAAAAAAGCAACTAAAGTCTTATGAATTGCTACAAATTTGTCTAAAAACCAATGCTCAAAGCAATTCACCAAAGAATATTTATCCCACTAGAAGTTTTCAAAGGTTAATTGCAATACTTCTTTCCACACAAGTTTTGAGAAGGGACATAAAATGATAAGATTATACACTATTTATCTTTCAACCTTACATAAACCACACCATCTTGGACCAAACCAATTCTTTTTTTTCCCATTATCCCATGTAAGAATCCTATTTTATAGAGCCATTCAAAGAACAATTATTGTTTCAAGAGGACTTTCAAGCTTCCAAACTATCTTCCACCACCATAATCTTTCACCATGAATTTCTTCTTTTATTTTTTCCTCATAACCTAGTTTTTTGTGTGTAAATTTTAGTAGTTTTGTTCTTAAACCATGCTATCTCATATGTAATGTCTTGTTTCACCTTACTATTTTAGACAACATACTTATTTTTTTTAGGCTGTTTTCTTGCAAATGACCCAGTTAATTAATACTTGACGAATTCTAGATTTATTATGAATTTCTTAAAATCTCAAAATGTGAAATTGATAAATTGTGCATTATATCTTGTTAAATATATTTATGGATGGCTGTGATTGTACAAATATTATTGATGAGTTCTTGAGTGTACAGGAATCTCGTTGACTGGTTGACGCATATTTCATCAATAAGAACCTAGAACTCTGGACTGAGTAAAGGAGTAAATGTGTGTTGAATTTTTTAATAAATGACTTAAACTGATTATGGACATTTCTAATAAAAAAAAACGTGTTCAGTGTATGAAGGCACATGGATTATGCTTTCCGATACGACTCACAAAAGGAGTAGAGGGGCTATACATAACCAGACGAGCATTAAAGGGAGGGGTGGAACAACGTCCTCGATTCCACTCACTAGCACTCCTGTCGTCGCCGGAGTTGAAGAGTGAGGGACACTCTTGCTCAAAGGGTTGCACGATGTTGTGAGGGTAGACTCGGTCTCAGTCATTCACGAGGAATACTGAGGGGCACAGAATAAGGTAGAGGTCTTATTCCTCATCGTTCGATAGTCTCGTAATAGGGGAAACTACAAGAGTAATAGGATCTTCGTCCATTGTGCCATATTCTCAATGCTCAAAGTCAAAGTGCTTGAAGGAGATGGTGCATGGCACCTTTGGAGTACATCAATACATCTTGAAAGGCATGACGTTCATGGCACCCTTATCCCTTGTTTCAAATCGTACTTCTAAAATAAAGATGAAACATGTAAATAAACCTAAGGATAAGGTGATAGAATAAATGGATAAAGTCATGCTAGAAAACCTTGAAAATCAAACTTATTGGTAGGCGCTAGATGTTTAAGAAACAATTAATTTATTCTAACAACTTATGGGTAAATGAAAAATAGAATTCAAGCAAAAATATAAATTAAGATGTGTCGCCCTTACCTTTGCAAATCTATAAGTGGACTAACATGTCAACAAATCTGGTTTATCTCCAATGGTCAGAGGTGTAACTACATAATTTATTAAGGATGAAGATTATGACAATTCGTTACAAGGTTCTAGTATTTAATTAAAACTAAACGTATTAACTTATTAAGATGATGATAAGAAATAGGGCATCACTTATTGTTCTCAAATTTGAGATATTGACGTTGGATTTACTATATTTATAATGGTTATAAGTGTTGAAATTTATTCGAACTTGATTTTTAATTTATATTGATAAGAATTATTAAAGATAGGTTAACTTGTGCTGGCGGAATTTACAATTGAATTAATGAAGTCGAAATTGACGAAGCAACGTAAATTTTTAAGTACCCTTGTAATGATTAAGATATATTCCATATTTTACCAAAAGGAACTAAGTTTTATGATGTTAAGAACTATTATAATGGAATTGTAAGTAATAATTGAACGTACATGGATTAATGACATCTTCACATTGAAATTATATTTTATTACTTAATGCATGAAATTTCTTATGAAGTTAAGATTATTATAATGGAATTGTGAGAATAAATATATGTACAAGGTGTAATGATGTTTTAATATTGAAATTATATTTTATTACTTAATGCATGATTTTTTTTTATGAAGTTATGTTTTTTCACCCGAAAATAATTGTTCAATTATATTGATAAAATATAATGTGTTCTCATCACAATACAATTATAGGGATTTTACAAGCAAATAATCTATCGTAAATGAAAGAATGAAGGGATGGTATATCTAATTGCAAGAATAGATAGTCTGCAAGTAAGAAAGATATGGAGTTCTGGATGAAATAATGTAACTGAAAGAAAATTGTTCATGCAAATAAGATCTAAATCCTCCAGCTTTAAAAGATTTTTATAGTATGTGTAGGGCCCTCGTGGCCATCCAACCACTGGATGTATGAAATATAGCCTATTGTTTTTTCTAATGCTTTCTTTGATAGCAAATCTGTTGCCCCATTGTATTCACGAGAGGCATGGGTGAAGATGAGGTTTTTAAAAGAACATTGAAGTAATCTGATTTGTTTCATCCAGGCTATGAGAACTGTTGAATGTAATGAGCCCGATTGATTTAGCTAGACAATAATCACTTTGGAGTCGCCTATTAACTGGAGATGTTCAATGTTAAGTCTGGTAGCTAGGTAGTGTGTGACCTAGGCGCCCAGGAGTTCAGCTCTTGTATTTGTGCCCGGGCCACAGTTGAAGGTCCAATTGTAATAATTGTCTTTATTTAATATAATTATTCCTCCCGCCCCACATCGATTTCCATTTCCTTATGTTGCACCATCGAACTAGCCTGTGGTTGTGTCCTCCGAGATGTGTGGGTTGATAAGAATCTTTTTTGTATCAGAAATTGGATGAGTGTCTCTCCAAAGTTGATGTAAACCAATAGTTTTGTATACAACAGTGTTGACAGTGGAGGAAGTATTTTCAAAGATAAGGTTGTTTCTAGTCAACCAAATATACCAAATAAACAGGAGCGAAAGAAGTTTGAATGTATGTTCCTGTTGTGTCCAAAGTGAAACACTGTATAATAATGTGGCACCATTCCAAGTGGTGGAAATGTGTAGATCAAGAGCCATCTTTTGCCAGACCTGGCGCGTGAAGTTGCAATGGATAAAAAGATGTTGGACAAATTCGGTTTCTCTATGGCAGAGCTGACATATGTTTGGCCCTGACTACCCTTTCCACTGGAGGTTATCCCGGGTGGGGATTTTGTTCTCAATAGCTAACCAGATAAATAACTTAATCTTGAGAGGGAGTTTCCATTGCCAAAACTTTAAACGTTGGCCACTAACGGAGCTATGTCCAAGGGAATTAATAATTTCAGAGTAGAGATTTTGAACAGAGATGATACCCGTGTTGTTTGCACCCATCCACAGGAGATGGTCCTCGTTCACTGCAGTTAATTTGATACCTGCACAATTAAGTTATGTACAGTACCTGTCCCATTCCTCTGTCAGCGCTGACTCTAAGGATAGATCAAGTGTCGATCTCCAACTACCAGTCGGGTGGTTGTGTTGATCTGTATGCACTGCCTAGAAGAAGAAAAAAAGATTTTTTTGGTGTAGGTTGTCAAGCAGAGGAATGCTCAGAAAAGAGTTATGGCCGATGTCAGAGATTCGGTCTACTCCAATATGTATAGAGTAGTCAGAACCTGGCTTCCAGCAAATTGATTTTTGTATGCAAGGCACAGCTTTGACAAGATGCTTCCAGGTCTGAGATGCAGATTTGGAGTGTGGGGATCCATTGCGCAGCCAAGAGTCCGCAGTGGTATAAGGCCAGTACTTTTCTTTGGTAACAATGCTCCATATTCCATTAGTTGTCAAGGCACGCCATAGGGATTTGGCCGTCAGGGCAGTATTAAAATTACAGAGGTTTTTTAATCCCCATCCACCCAGAGGCTTTGGAGTAGCCATATTTTCCCAGTTGCAGAGGTGCAATCTTCGTTGATCCTTATTTTCTGAACAGAGGAAGTTATAGAAGATTTTCCCAAGTTTGTTCAAAACCGGTATGGGAATAGCAGCAAGTGTCATCCAGTAGACTGGTTGTCCTTCGAGGGTCACCTTGATAAGTGTGAAGCGACCTCCAATAGAGAGCCATCTATTGCACCAGTGCCCAATTTTATTCTCCACATTTTTTATAAGCCAGTTCCAGTCCGAATTTTTATAGCAATCGGCTTTGATGTGGTAGCCTAGATAATGGATTCCAAGAGAGAGATGCAGAAAAGTGTGTGGAAAGATATCCTTCAGCTGTACCAAAACCTGTTCTGGAATATTTGCATAATGTAGTGTTGTCTTGGAGCAATTTATGATGAGCCCTGAAGCACAACAAAAAATCTTTGAAAGACCTTCAATTTCCTTCCATTCATGTGGGCGGTCTTTTGACAGGATGAGGATGTCATCAAGAAAGAGTAGATGGATAATTTTGTGTAGTTTGAAGACTTTTACCCCTGAGATTTTGCCCTCTGATTGATTTTTTTTTAGGAGAAGGCTTAGGCCTTCCATGACACAAATGAAGAGGAATGGGGAGAGAGGGCATCCATGCCTTAGACCTCTTCCACTGTGGAAAAAAATTGTAGGCTCACCATTAACAAGGACAACAAATGTAGCACTGGTGACACAGCACATGATCCAGTTTATGGTAAGGTGGTTGAATCCCATCTGGATTAGAATAAATCTGAGAAAAACCCAATCTATACAGTTCAAATCCTTTTTTAGATCAAGTTTGAGAATGATGGCGCGAGTGTTTTTTTGTTTAATGCTATGGAGGCATTCTTGTGCAGTACCAATAGCATCCAGAATTTGGTGGCCCTTTAAGAAACCAAGTTGTTCTTCAGAAAGCATGCGCGAGAAAAAAGGTTTGATTCTTGTGGCTATGATCTTTGAAATTAGCTTGTAGCACACATTGCAAAGGGAGATCGGTCTATAATCTCCGAAGTTGGAAGGGCGATCAGTTTTTGGAATAAGAGTAAAAAAGGTAGAGTTTATGGTGCCCATAATCTTACCATGAATTCTGGAGTCTTCTACAAGTTCCAGGAGTTTTGTCCCCACTAGATCGAAGAAATGTAAGAAGAACTCTACGATCCATCCGTCTGGGTTAGGGCTCTTGTCTTTTTGGAAATATTTTAGAGAAGTCAGTACTTCCTTTAGAGTGCAAGTCTTTTCCAAAAGTAAAGAGTCTTCAGCTATAACAGAGCTTAGGAAGAGCTGGGATACCTCCACTTGAGTCTGATGTTGTGTAAGAGCATGAGGTCTAGTTGCATAGAAAGAACTGAAATACTTTGTGTCTATTGTCTTAATGTCTGATTGTCCACAATGCCTAGTGCCCGAATCATCGATGATGTCCCAGACATGCTTTTTGTTTCTGGATGCGCTGGTGAAACAGTGGAAGAATTTATTGTTTTGGTCCCTGCATTTGATCCAGGTTTCTCTACTTCTTTGTCACCAGAGTGCTTCTTCGACAAGAAAGATATTGTTTCTTTCAAATTCTAAGTGTTTTGTTTGTTGAAAGAAATCCTCTGAGAGCCTGATTCTGGAGTCGGTCTGATGTAAAATTTGTAATTTATTTTCCAGATCATGTAAATTCTGGTGTATCTATCTTCATTTTTTAGCAGCCTAGTTTTTAATATGAGATTTGAGAGATTTTAATTTCCAAGTTAGGCGCTATTGGATACCAGATTTGATCTGGAAAAGAGGATCTTTCCAGACAGTATGTACAATCATTGAGAATTCATGGTCAAGTAGCCAATGAGAGTTCAATTTGAAGGGGTGGGCAATGCGCAAAGCTAGGGAGCCAAATTGCAAAAGAATAGGTGTGTGATCAGAAAAGTAGGGTGTGTCCACCCAGGTTTTGAGTCCCTCTTCTACCGTAAAAATACTTTCATAAATGATGAAACGATCGAGGAATTTTTCAATAGACTCCTGTCCCGCTCTGCCATTACGCCACATTGGTCTCAACACATTCGGGAGGAAGTCAATCAGATGGTGGCTTTGGAAAATCCTGTTGAAAAAATCGGCCAGTGGGTCTTGATTTACGGTCTCTCCCCATAATTCACCAGTGTTTGTTGTTAGATTCAAATCCTTGGCCAAAATTAAATTTGGTTGGTCCAGTAAGCCACATGAATCAACGTTATTCCAGAAAGGTTGTCTATTTTGACAAGGTCCGTAAGTATTCAAAAAGTTGATATGATGATTATTCCAGAGACAAATTATGGACAGGAGTATGTCTCCACAACACAAAGAGGGAGATATAGAAAATAGAGTAGGGTCCCATGAGGCTGCTAAACCCCCAGAATTTCCAAGCGATTTGATAGAGCAGGTGAGCCAATTTGGTCGAAATTTGTTTAGGAAGGATCGATCTTTTTGTCCATTGTCCAGTGTTTCTTGTAGAAAAATAATATCAGGTGAAGTTTGGTTGAGAAAACTTATGAAAGCGGAGGATTTAAGGGGACCCCCCACCCCTCTTATATTGAGGGAGAGAAATATCATTATTTTGATCGCTCTAGGGCTTTCATGCCTCTAAGTGCCCCATTTTCAAAAGGTTGTGGTTGTGTTGCCGAAGTTGTAGATGAAGAAGGCCCTTCTCTGTGGCGAGCACTTCTAGTCTTGAACGGAGAGTGTTCATAAGAAACTCCTTTTGACCATGTATGAGTTGTATTCTGGTCCAGTCCAGATCGTGCTCTATAATCCGGATTTCCCATCAAAATGTCAGGATAATGGACACACTTTCCCAAGTAGATGGGTGTAACACCCTGTTTCCCCCAGTCTGCAAAAATAACTATACTGGCCAAGTATTGTGGCAAACTCAGAAATGTGAATGTGTGATGTGAATGGACCTTGTGAAAAAGGTCGATGAATGTGAATAATATTATGAATATATATATTGCAGGACTGCTGAGAAGGGGTGTGCTGAAAAAGAGACCACGATGGCTGAAGAAAGGTGGTGGAAGGCACCTAGAATGGTGGCATTAACTTCTATCGAAACCAATACCATATTTGGACTTCACTGGCCCGGAGAACCAAGAGCGGCTCGCTGGACCCAAATTAAATGACTCACCAGTTTGGTATGTAAATGGCTCTTCATGAGTAATGAGGGATGGGGGTGAACCACCCATCCGTAGAGTCCTCAGACCTGATCACTGCGAGGAAGATCGTGCCACATGCAACCTCGCTGAAAGGAGAAGAGGTAGGAAGAGTGTGCGATCAAGGGGGCAGATGCGAGGGGAAGAAGAGAAGGAAAAGAACTCTAGAAAAATACAGAGTGAGTGATAGCAGAGAAGAAGGAGAGTAACCTTTGTTCTCGGTCACTGGAAAACAGAGACTCAGTCTCCCAGCATCGTGGTCTCAGCTCGGGGGTGGCTAGTGGTAAATCTGTTGGGAGTCGTTGAGCCTACAGTTGGGTAGAAATGAGCACCCCTCTCAGCAGTTGCAATCAAACCTGGTGTTATTTTTGATAAGTGTTATACCTTGTATCTTGAAATTTATATGCTGACATGTATGCTCATAGTCTGTGCAATTTATGAATGGTTTGAGTATAAGACTGTCTGTGTGGTGTTTTGATCAGAAATGGTGGTTGCATGCTTTTATTGGAAGGACCACGTATGGCTTATGTTTATAGATAGATTTATATATATGTATACCGATCTAATTCGGACTTCAAGTCTGTTCTCGGAAAATCTATACCCTTATCCATCTCAGGTAATACCCTGGATAGATCTCCCCATAGAGACACCCTTCTTGGAAAGATTACCACGAACCTGAAAAAGGATTTGAAGGCGCAAGTCTTAGTAATCCTGTACGAGGAAGAATGGGCCTCTTAAAATCCCGACATTTCGGCATTTCGACACCCGGGGTATCTAAGCGCGAGTCCTCTCACACTCGTAATTCCTGAAACCCCGATCCGTGAAATCCTGAAATGGCAGCGTAGGGATAAGTATCGATTGACGGACGAGATCCTATTGGAAGATCTACGGTCAGTCACGACCGTTAGATTGAAGGAAGAAACGAGGGTGTTAATGCCTCAACCCCTTTTCTTTTATCTTCGTGAGTAGCGAAGAAATAGGGACCGTAGATCCCCAAGGTCTGTGGGAGTATCTGGACCATCCTTTTATAAAGACACGTGGTTGTCGGTCGGCATTTCGGTGTTTCGACACCCGGGGTATCCAAGTGCGAGCCCTCTCGTACTCGCAAGTCCCGAAACCTCGATGCACTCTGTGGCAGAAAGGAAGAGATTTGGACCGTTGGTTTTCCACGTCCAGGGAGCAGTAGGAGAGTGCACAGCGCAGGATAGATCTGAACCGTCAGACTTAGTCAAAAAAACCCGACAGTCGTTGGATCTGTCGGGAGATGCATGAGGGTTAAGCCTTCGTTAACAGAGGCGAAAGTACCAAAAGAGGAGTTGGTATCGGGATTTCAGACTTCGGGATTTTGGAGGTCTCGAGGACAAGAGATCGGGACACTCCATGGTGGAAGTCCCGAAATAGATCTGGACCATCCAATTAAGGGAGAACACGTGTCGCAAGATCACCCATTTCGTGGATTCGTACATTGGGAAACAAAAGAGGAAGGTGAGCATTTTGACTTCGCACTTGGCGAAGTCCCGAAACAATCTGGACCGTCCATCCGTGGAGGACACGTGGTGGAGATCAAGAGTCCATCGGTATTTCGGATACCGGGGATTCGAATTAACAGAGGATTTGTGTCACTGGGGGTCACAAGTCACGAAATCGCGAAACAACGAGGACCTTCCATCTGAGGGAGGACACGTGGCAGCAATCCAAGATTTCGGGGAAATCCCGAAAGGAAGAGTCCATCGGGAATTCGAGAGTCCCATTGAAAAGAGGTCAGGCTCTCGTATTGATAAATCCCGAAAGAAATAGGATGAAGGTCTTATGAGGAGTGGTCACCTGGATCAAGGTATAGCCAGGAGGGCTAATGTGACAAAGGCCATTTCGGGAAATCGAAAATCGAGAATTCGGGAGTCCTGTTGACAAGGGGTCGGGCTCTTGTATTGATAAGTCCCAAAGGGAATAAGACTGCGGTCTTATGAGAAGTGGTCATACGGGCCAAGGCATAGCCCATGGGGCTAATTGCTGATCGAAGCCTTTTCTCAGCATTTCGGCGTTTCGGGGTTTGCAGAGTCGAAAGACTTGACTCGCTTATATCCCTGAGTCGTGAAATGCGAAAAGGCGCCTAGTTGTTTGGCCGGTGGTCATAACCAACGATCACATGGAGGTGGAAAAAGGGAAGAGCTAGCCTGTGCTAAGCCCTCGTAAGACTTCGGGGATTCTGTCCCTCTAGAAAAGGTGAAAAATTTATTATGCCGTAATGGGTGCGTTACAATGGGTAGTGGGGAAGGTGAGTGTAGTTCTTTGTAGGATGGGAGCAGGGTGTCTAAAACTTCACAAAGCCTATTATCTGGAGTAAACGCGAAATCAAGATCAGTCGAGGGGTATGGGAACAGAGGGAGTGTTTTGTGTTGTGGTAGATGATAAGTGTGTAAAGGGTGTGGTTGTAGTTGGAGAGGAAATTTTGTGTAAAGGTGGAGAGGTAACATGTCTAAATAAAGGGAGAGTGTTGTGTGTAGACAAAGGAAGATCAACCGGTTGTGTGGAAGGGGGGGTGGGAGAGGAGGAAACCATAATGTGAGTGCCTTAAAGTATAGGCTGGGAATCAGTAGAAATGTGGTTTGTGAGGTTTCTGTAATCAAAGATTCAGGATTAGTTGGGGGTGTAAGGACAGGGTGAGTGTCAATATGGGTAAAAGGTTTGTGATTGTGGAGAGTCGAGTTGGAGGGTGTAGCTGTAATGGGAGAGGGGGGCTGAGGTAAAAGAAGAGAGGTAATGGAATAGGAGAATGGCGGATTTGTGTAAGTAGTCAAAGGTTTCTCATTCGGTTGTGTGGAAGAGGAGGAGGGGGTGGAACTAACCAGAAGGTGAGTGCCCGAGTGTACAGGCTGGGTACCAGAAGAAGGAGTGATAAGTGGTTGAGTGGGTGACTCTGTCGACTGTGAGTGAGAGGGAGAGGGGATAGGTAAAACAGGATGTAGAGGGGTAGAGGGGTTTGTCCCGGAGGGAGTGGTGTCGACAACCCCAGGCGTGATAGTGTCTAGTAGATCCATATCCCAGGAGGTTAGAGTAAAATAAAGAGAGGGACAGATAGATTTTATCTTACCTTTGAGGGATTTTGTATCTGCTGAAGAATCTGCGTTTGGTAGTCCTGGATAAAATATCCGAGTGTTCAAAATTGAGGATTTCATCCAGGAGGAGCATTCTAGCATGTTTTCCTCAGATTGTTCTTCAGTGAAAAGACTCGTACAAGTGTTTCTAAGGTGACATGTTTTCCTGCAGAGGCTGTATCTGAAGGGGATGCCCAAGTAATCCAGTTTCTACTGGTAGTATTTTCCTCTCCAGTCTATGTCAAGGCTTTCAAGAAGTCCATCATGGATGTCAATCTCGACCAATACCTTTGCCAGCTTCTTGTCTCGACCATTTATAGAATGTGGGTCTACAGAAATGAAACGGTCGAGGGTATTTCCAATAACTTCCAAGGATTTCTGGTTCCAGAGATGCAAGGGCAGTCCGGGGAGGAGAACACAGATGTGTCGTAGATGAAAGTAATCCTGAGAGGGGTCAAAGTTGAACCTACATATTTTAAGCATAAGCCTTCCTCCATCTAGGGTCCATAGCCTCTCCAGTATAGTTGTAGTATCCTCTGGAGTCTTGAAGGTAAAAATGAGCCAGCCAAAAGTCAGGTGTGTAATCTCTCGGGTGTATCCCAAGATAGGCCTCCAAGTAGTATGTATCCATTCTGTAATATCCATTCGGTAGAGGAACTTATAGGAGATTATGCCTACTAATGCACAAAGTCTTAAAGAGACAAATTCCTCAAGTCCGATATCACTACCCAACACCATTTTTCGCTTAGTTTTTTTTTTTAGCCCAGGGTCTGTGTTGCTTGGCTAGGTTTCCATAGGAAAAGGATCAGTTATGTGTTTTAGTTGTGGCAACCCATGGGATGAATCAGTGGTTTGGATACATTTTCCCCACTCTGAGAATGGGTAATCATGTCTTTTGAATTTTGAGAAGGTCGTGTCTACTTCAAAGCAAGAGGTTGGTTAGGTAGGGAGGGAGGAGTCTGTTGTGTTGTGTTTGTAGGAAGAGGAAGTAATGGTGGGGCCAGGGAGGAGTGAAATAGTGGAGTAGAGTGAGAGTGTAGGGATGGTGAATGAGTACGTCTTTGAAGTTCATCCGCTGCAGTGAAGAGGTTCTCACTGTTCCAGAGGGCCTCGTCAGCAGCACTCATTAGTGCGCTGACATCCCTCTCCATCTGGGGCAGTCTCGAGAAAGGTATAAGAATCTCCTTTGTCATGTAGCAGGTTTCCTCAGAAAATCTAAGAGATAAAAAGTGTGGGAAAGTGCAAGGAGACCAGTTCAGTGAGAATACCAATGGGAGAGTTGTTGTCTAAGAGGTTGTCAGATGGAGGTCGAGGGAGACAGCGTGCTTAAGAAGTCAGGGAGTCTGAGTAAGGGAGAAAGTGTAAGATGCAAACAGGATCTATGTGGAGAAAGGGAGGCTACCAGTCATGGTCAGTAATCAATGGTAAGTTACTCCTGAAGAAAACGAGGGCCGCCAAGTGTGCCTGTAGAAGCCAGGGCCACCATGAGCGCCGAGGGGAGATGTGTTTCTCTTTCCATCAAAGTGACCTAATAAATGTATGTACAGGGTGTAACGATATTTTTATATTGAAATTTTATTTTATTACTTAGTGCATGAAATTCCTTTATGAAGTTAAGATTATTATAATGGAATTGTTTGAATAAAGGTATGTACAAGGATTAATGATGTTTTGATATTCAAATTTTTTTATTATTTTATGCGTGAATTTTTTTGTGGATCGTCAAAGTTTATACTAATTGAAATGTTAGTTAATTCATCAAAATACTTGTTAAATGGATACGTGAGTAACCATATGTGCGGGCATGATATTTAGTGAAATAAATTAATTCAGGAATAATTGGAATGGGAAGATTGAATAAGTAAATATCTTCAAGTCCTCATAACAATTGTGAGTCTTAAGATTTTAAATGGTCAAAATCAATCAGAAGAATCATGGACTATGAGCATTGATTATGTGTCTTGAAGGTCCTAACCTTGCAGGGTGGGATTTTGGGCGAGTAGACATTGTTTAAATTTCGTTATATTGTTTATGTTAATGAATCTTCAAGAAAATTCAAGTTAAGGAGATACATTATGGGTATCACCAATAGTTGTTGTTTATTATATAGATGATCTAATAATTATTCACTGTAACTTTTCTTAGTATGGAATATGATTATTTTGAATTGTATACTTGTTCTTTGTTGCAATTGATTTCCACTACTCTCTAATTGTTGTAGTTAATGATTCATACATTGCATAAAAAAATGGATTTTTACCGAGATTATTAAGCATGATTTACATTATCTTCCTAATTTGGGAGAAGAATGGAACTATGCTTTAATTTATCCACAAACTAATTCCATTTTACACTCCTCTATTAAATTCCATCTTTATATCCAACCAACTACCAATCCTAATATTGCTACATCTTTAATCTTGCAAAGCCCAAAAGCATTTAAATCATCCAAAAGCGACTAAGATAACTTGTAATTGCAATTGTAGCCAATCTATGGTCCTTCTCCTAATATCACTTTATCTCAATTCCCTATTTTACAAATAATCCATCTTCCAACTAATGGAAAGGATTTTACTGATGTTTTCCAAACATTTGAGGCCCCTTCAATAGATTTTATGTCCATCCTTCTCCAATCTTTAGTGTAACCTTTCTTAATGTATTTCCACCTCATTACTTTTCCCCATAGACCATTGTTAAAAAAGATTCATTAAAGACTCCTTATTGCAAGGGATTGGTTAAAAACATAGATATTAATCAAGCCCCATCCTCCATTTTCCTTTAGTTGGATATCCTTGTCCACTTCACCAAGGGGGTCATTTTTGTTTCCTTATTTCATATCCATATGAAACTAAAACAATACATAATCTTATTGAGGATTCCTTTGGGAATATGTTCTATGGACATCCTTGTCCACCTCATGCTAAAGATGTTGATGATGATACTTTATCCTTATGCTAAATATGTTGATGATATTACTTTCGCCTCATGCTAAAGATGTTGATAATGATACTTTAGCCTTATGCTAAAGATGTTGATGATGATAATTTAGCCTCATGCTAAAGATGTTGATGATATTACATTAGCCTCATGCTAAAGATGTTGATGATGATACTTCAACCTCATGCTAAAGATGATGATGATGATGCTACTCCAACTCCATGATGTGAACGATGATGATGATGCTACCCCATCTCCATGCTGTGAAAGATGATAATATTGATGATGAGAAAAACTTCTGATGATTTATAAATGTGCCAGTTAGTGTTCCAAATTTTGATGATGTCGTTTCCCTCTCTCTCTCTCCTCATGATGGTGTATTGATTTGTGCCAGTAGAGTACATGTGCATGCATATTCTAGATATGGTTAGTAGTGGTAGCTCCATTAGGATTTAATAATCCTAGGGAATCTTATGACTCTTGGGTAGATCCCGAAGGTCCGGTAAGGATGGTCTGTCAGAGTACCACGTGGTAGCTCTGTTAGGATTTTATATTCTATGGAATCTTATGATTCCTAGGAAGCTCCTTAGGGACTGTCAGAGTACCACAAAATGTTGTAACACCTGCCTCATTTTGTTGCCACATGATGATGATGATGATGATGATGTTTCTTCGTCCTTCGTGTTGTGATGATGTTGTTGCTCCAGCCTTTGTGTTTTGATGATGTTGCTGCTCTAGCCTTTATGTTGTGATGATGATGTTATTGTTTTTGATGTTATTGATGATGATGATGTATTAGTGTTATACTAATACAAGTTGATGCAGATGATGATGATGCCGTTTCAGCTTCATGTTGTGGACGATGATATTGATGATGAAAAAAACTTTTGATGATTTATAGATATGCCAATCAATGTTCCAAATGGTGTTGATGTTGTTTCCCTCTCTCCCTCCTGATGATGTTGTAGAATACCCTTATTGTTAAGGGGTAGTGTTGAAATATTGTAACTACAAAGAGTATTTTATTTATTATTGTGTTATTATTCATCATATCAATCCCCTTTTGTGGATTGATCATGTCGGGCTTTGTACTTGACCAAATACCCTTTTGTGGATTGGTCAAACCCTAATTATATTATGCTAATTAAGAAGTTGGCCTCGAGGCCTAATTAAAGTGGTTTTAACCACTAAGAAGAGAAGTCGGCCCTGCCCAGTGAAGAGACACATTTCCAACACCTTCTAGATAGTATAAATAAAGGAGGCTAGCACCACATTTGTTCACTCACTCATTCACTCATCAAGTGCACAAGTTTGGAGAGTTGCAGTTGGGAGAAGAAGGAAGAGAGAGGCGCAATGCTCAGTGTTGGATATTTTCTAGTGTTTTGGTCTATTGTCTTGGAATTGTCTTGGTTATCTATATTAAGGAAGTTTTTTATGGGTTTTCTCCCCCATGAGGGTTTACTCAAATAAATGTTGTGTATCTTGTGATTTTGTTTCTCTCAGTGATCATATCTATGCTATTGTTATCTAGTAAACTGAAAAGAAACTTAATAGTTGCTCTAAAATTAAGAGTGGGCAGTAGATGAACACACATAGTGCCATACTACCTATGTGTGTCCATATATCTCTATACCAGCACTATGGAACATTGGTTTCTCTTCTATTGCATATAAGTTGATCCATGAAGAGTATATCATTTGTATTTTATCATTCTTTCATTTTGGTTAATACAATTTCTCATTATTTCTCTCCAACTTTTCTCTCTTCTTCTCACCTTTTCAAGTTGTGTATATTATTTTTCTAGCTAGATATTATGTGAATGTATTTACCACATCTTACATGGTATCATATCCCACATGTTGCTAGGAAGAAGGCATTCCAACACTTTTTTTGTGGGTACTGAAGATTGAAGAACACAAGAGGAATGGAATTTCCACCGTCTGCAATTACCATATGTGAGAAAGGCAGTTATAGGTCTACCAGAATTCAAGGTTGACCATGAAGGTGTCTGCAATGGATGTGCACAAGGAAAGAACATTAATTATCCTTTCCCAAAGAGCGACAGTAAAGCAGAAGGATTCTTAGAGCTCATTCACTTAGATGTATGTGGCACAATTCCATCAACCTCCATTAGTGGGTATGTATACTATGTATCATTTATTGATGAATATTCTCGCAAGACTTGGGTTTACTTCTTGAAATCAAAAGATGAAGTGCTTGGAAAATTCAAGGAATTTAAAACCTTTATATAGAATCTCCCCAAAATAAAGATAAAGACACTCAAGTCGGATAATGGAGGAGAATACACCTCAAAAGGGTTTGTAAAATTTTGTAAATATGTCAAGATTAAGAGGGAGATCACCACTCCCTACAATCCTCAAAAAAATGGTGTAGAAAAAAGGAAGAACAAAACTATAATGGAAGTTGTGAAGACTATGATCCATGATCAAGACCTTCCAATGCACTTATGGGAAGAAGTAGCATGGTCAACAGTGTATGTACAAAATAGATTATCCCATAGTGCACTTGGGTTCAAAACCCCCGAAGAAATGTTCTAAGGAAAGAAGACAAAAGTAAGGCATCTCAAGATATTTGGTTGTCCAGTGTTTGTACACATTCTGAAAGAGAAGAGAACCAAGATGGATCCTTTAGGAAAGAAGGGAATTTTTTTGGATACTGTGAGGTCTCTAAGGCCTTCAGAATTTATATATCGGGTTACCATCACAATGAGATCAACAAAGATGTAACCTTTGATGAAGATGAAGCACTCAAGAAATCAAGTAGATGTCATCTTAAAGAAGTATATGAAGAAGAACTTGTAGCTCCCAGAGTTGCAGAACCAGTGAGGGACGTCACAGTTTCCCCCGATGATGAGATTCATGAACATCATGATATGATATAATCTCAAGAACCTCCCTAGATGACGATCTCTCACAAGAGAAATCTAACTTGGGAAAGGTAACTTATTCAATATGGAGAGAAGTATGGTGCCCCAGAAGGAACTATGAGACAAGTCAAGAAACCTAATCCATTCTCCAGTTATATGTATTTGATGTATGATCTCATAGAAAAGGAGCCTACTTTATTTGAATAAGCCATTCAGAAGAAAGAATGGGCAAATGCCATGACAGAAGAATATCAATCCATTATAAAGAATGATGTATGGGAATTAGTTGCCAGACTGAAGAGCAAAGATGTGGTATCTTCCAAATGGATATACAAGATAAAACATGTTGTTGATGGAAGTATTGAGAAATATAAAGAAAGGTTTGTAGCTCGTGGATTTTCTCAAAAGGAAGGCATTGACTATGAAGAGATTTTTTCTCTTGTAGCCAGATACTTTTTTATCAGAAATATCATATCCCTTGTAGGTAAGATGAAGTGGAATTTACACCGGATGGATGTGAAAACAACCTTCTTGAATGGTGTCATTGAAGAATAAGTGTATATACAACAACCCCAAGGGTTTGAAGTTGAAGACAGAAAGACTCATGTCTGCAGATTGAAGAAGGCTCTCTATGAATTGAAGCAATCTCCTAGAGATTGGTATGGAAGAATTGACAGTTTCCTGACGATCTTGGGCTTTAAAAAGAGTAAAGTTGACTCTAACCTTTACTTCAAGGTTATGAATGATGATCCTGTTATATTATTGGTGTATGTGGATGGCTTATTCTTAACCAAAGAAGAAAATATCATCATTGATTGTAGGAAGAAGCTCACTACAGAATTTGAGATGAAATACCTAGGCCTAATGCACTATTTCTTAGGTATTGAGGTTTGTTAGAGCCCAGAGAAGATCTACCTTAACCAAGGGAAGTATGTAGTTGAAATATTGAAGAGGTTTGATATGTTGGAGTGTAAATCCATGAATACACCCATGGAAACTAAGTTGAATCTCTCGGTTGATACTTCATCAGAATTGGTTGATGCTACAATATACAGACAGATCATTGGATCATTGATGTATTTGATGAACACCAGGACAAATATATGTTTTTTTGTGAACACATTGAGTTAGTATCTGGTAGAACCCATACGTGTTCACCTTGTTTCTACAAAACATGTGATGAGATACCTTAAAGGTACGTTGGACTTTGGTCTCTATTATAATGGAGATCATGACTTCAGACTGATTGATTATACCAATTCAAATTGGGCAGGAAGTGTTCCTGACAGAAAGAGCACTTCATGATGTTGTTTTAGTCTAGGGTTAGCCATGACTTCATGGCATAGTAGGAAGAAATATAGTATTTCTCTCAGCACAGCAGAAGCATAATACATTGTTACATGTTCTGCCATTTATGAATCCATATGGCTACAGAAGTTGTTGGCAGGTCTATTTGATCTGGAGATGGAAGAAACCGTGATTCTATGTGATAACCAGAGCTGCATAAAGATGACAGAGAGTTCCATGACAAGTCAAAGCACATAGAAATCCGGTATCACTACATTCGTGATATGGTGTAGAGGGGAACCATAAAGTTCCAATATGTTGGCACATATGAGTAGGTTGCATATGTGTTGACCAAGCCTCTATCTCATGTAAAGTTTGAGAAATTTCGAGACAAGCTTGGTATAGTATGAAAGTGTTGATGGTTGCAACTACGTGAGACATTCTCCAGGACACAAACCCGAGAGAGAGCCCCTGAGAGGGGTGTGTGGTTCCTATCTGAGACAGAGTTGGAACGTAGAGATGGACTCCTCCTTATAAAGAGTTGAGAAGAACTCTAGATAATTCTCCTGTGTAACGCAGTGAGAAAGGAGATATGCATAGTTGGACATGCTTGTGGCTGAGCACAAGGTGAACATGTGAAATCCCACAGTGTTGGGTGCATCGTCATGAGACAGAGATTAAGATGATGTATTAGCCTCCTCTGAGTAGAGAGTTGATGATGAAGTCCATATGACTCTCCTGTGTAATGCAGTGGGAAAGAAGATATGTTGAGTGGACGTGCATGTGGATGAGCACATGTGAACATGATCCTAGTGGTTGAGCACTAATGAGAGTGGCTCTTCTGTGTAATGCAGTGAGCCATAGATATGGACATCTCTATGGATGTGCCCCTAGTGGCTGAGAACTAGTGGGTGTATAAGATCCCTTTCTATATTGTTAAAGAGTCAGACCTGCATGCAACCCTAATTGTAATGTAAAGGGTACAGGTCGGCCCCACCTTAATGTAATTGATAATTAATGTAAAAGATAATTAATCTGGTTAATATTAATTATATTATGAGATAGAGAGGTTGGACCTATTGTGCCAATAGACACTTATGTTGATAGGTCAAATCTAATATAAGTAAAGGTTAATTCCCCATTGAGGAATCATATCTTTTGTGTGAGTTTGTAAATTTCAGCAAATACATCTACTTGGGAAAAGTGTGCACCTCTCTTGGGTGCTAGTATTCTAGGGTTTGTGAGCACCCTTTTTGTGTGCTAGGTTTTCTTGGTGGTGAAGGTATTTCTCCCGAAGAATATATCAAAGGATTTGGTTGGGTTTTCTTCCCTTGTTGAGAAGGGCTTCCCAGGATACTTCTTGTGTTCTTGCGCATGGTGTTTCTTTTTGTGATCTTGGTTGTTGCAACATTATTGGTTATGGTTAAGTTAAATGTTAAAATGAAATGAACTTCATGCTTAACCTTGTCTATTGAAAAATAAACATGGTATCAGAGCATAGGTATTGAAGAACCAATTGCACAAGCTACAATATTTTAACAATCATCCCTCCTCTTTTGCAGAACCGTATGACCCCCCTAGGGTTCCTAGAAATTCTATACGACCCTCTTCTTTTGGGTGTTTCAGCCCCTAAAATTTGGATGTTCAGGAAAATTTTGGCATAGAAGAGTAAGGCCTTCTCTAGCGCACCTCCAGAGACTCTCATAGTGAAATTATGAGCATTTTGAAAATTTGGCCCTAGGGTTTCTAGGGTTTCATAATTTTCTATAGATTTATGTTTTTAAGGTTTCTGTAGCTTTTTGAATAAGCCTTCAATATTACCTATGTTCTTATAACTTTCAAGGCTTATTGTTGGCAGCCATAAGCCCAACAAAACCTAATTTTTTTATCCTAGACTAGTCGTTAGGTTTTCTAGCCCGGTTAACAAGGGTTTGTGAAGAATCTAAAAACTATGATGAAAAAAACTATGATGGAAGATAAACTTGATGGATCAAGAAACTTCAAGTTCCTGGAAGACAAGACTTCAGAAGAAAACTTATTGTGGGTGATACAAAAAGGTTTACCAGAGAGAGCTATTGATGAATTGAAGGAAGATAACAACAAGATAAGGAAGCTAATCATCTACACAAGCTCTTGCATTGAAGGGCCAGCTTCAAAGTAACAAGATGACAAAAGTTGAAACCATGACTACCTTCTTCATGAAAGATATCAGGGGACAGAGATCAACCAGGTGCCATTGGAGAAATCATATCAGCACCCTCAGGTATGCACTTGTATATATATTATTTGTATCATTGTCATGAGGGTAATTGCAAGAGGAAGGAACCTTTTGTTGAAGTCATGGATCCAAAGGGATCTCAATGCATTCAGAGGAACAACACACTAGAAGTGAAAACTTCAGGTTTGATTGTTGTAATTGTCGTTCCTATAACCTATATTTATAAAGTTTGCTACATTAAAGTAGGTGTTGTATATGTGACAACAATCCTTAAATTGTTTTGATTCTAGAGATGTACTCATTATTCTCCTTTAGGAGATATTCTTGTGTTAGTTCTTTTTGTTTTCTTGTTCCAGACAGGTCAACAACAAAGGAAGATGTTTATCCTTCAGAGGGAGTCAAAACTATTTGAGAAAGAGGAAGAATAGAACCATCATTGAGGCAACCAATGCAATAATACATGATCATAATACTTCTATGATTCTATGGGCAGAAGCATGCATGACACAATATATGTTCAGAAAAAAGAGTCTTCACCGGACTTTGAAAAACATAACTCCAGAAGAATCCTTCACCAGAGTGAAGCATGAGATTGAACACTTCATGATATTTGGGTGCCTAGTGCATTTTCATGTACCCAAAGAGAATAAGTCCAAGCTAGACCCTTCAAGGAGAAAGGATACATTTATGGGATAACAATGAATCTTCGAAGACATTCCAGATTGACATCCCTGGTTAGAGACAGATTGAGACAAGCAGAGATGTTGTCCTTGAAGAAGAGATATCCTTTCAAAGATATAGAGAATCTTAGATGGAGATTGACAGTGAGGTAATACCTTCTCCCCCCTTCAGCAGTTCATAGGGAGACATACATTATTCCAACAAATCCAGTTGCTCTAGTTGATATGACTAGAGATATTGCAGTAAGGGAATAAAAGGATTGCCTAGGCTCACTCTACAGGAGGCGGAGAAACATACAAGCCTCTAAAGGCTCATCCCGAGAAAGAAAAATAGATTTTCGAGCTATCCTTCAAGTCATGAGCCACTTCATTGATTCTGAGCCTCCTTGTCATGGAGAAGCAACGAAATAATATGTATGGCCAGATGCCATAACAAAAGAATACTAGTATATCTTAAAGAATGATGTATAATATATTGTTTAGAGACCAAAAGGGAAGTTTGTGGTGACTTCCAAATGGATCTATAAGATCAATCATGCAGATGATGGAAGTGTCGAGAAAAAAAAAAAAAAAGTGAGATCTATAGCCAGAGGTTTCTCACAAACAAAGGGAGTTGTCTATGATGAGACAATTGATCCAGTAAGCTCGATACACTTCCATCCGTACTACCATCCATGAGTTGGAAACTATATCAGATGGATGGATTCTTGATGAGTTTGGGTTTCAACAAGAGTGTTGTTGATCCAAACCTATATTATTACAGTGTTGATGACGAGAGCCTGATTTTGATGAATTATTCATAAATCATTCTTGTTGGATACAAGTAAACTTTGACTTCTGATTTCAAGATGAAGAATTTGAGTATGATGCACTACTTCTTGGGACAAGAAGTATGACAGAGGATCGATGAGATTTTCCTGAGTCAAGGAAAATATACAGTGGGATCATTAAACGAGTTCAACATGACAGAATGCAAATCCACGGTGATGGATTTGAAGAAAAAGATTGATGATGATTCAAACAACATTGATCCACAACTGATTGGATCACTGATGTATCTGGTTAACACTGGGCCTGATTTATGTTATGCAGTGAATGTACTTAATCAATCCATGAGCCAGTGGAGACAGACTCACTGGATAGTAGTAAATCATGTATTGATATGTATACGAGGCACAATTGGATATGTCCTGAGATATGCCTCTAGTGTGAACTTGAGTTTGTAGGGATATGTCGATACATATTGAGCAGAGAGTACAGTGGACCAGAAAAGCACATTCAGTTGTTGTTTTACAGTGAAGTTTGTCATGGTTTTCTGGTGCAGCAGGAAACAAAGCTCTATGACCTTGAGTACCACAGAAGCAGAGTATATAGCATTGAGTGTGTGAAGCAATGTGGCTTCACAAGATTCTGACATATTTACTTGATCATGAGATGGATTCTATGATGATAAACAAAGCTATGTGTAAATCTCTTTGAGAACCCGATGTTTCATGATAGATCGAAACACGTTGAGATAAAATATCATTATATCAGATACATGATGCAGAGGAAAATAGTACACGTGCAATACCTTCCTACACATGAGTAGATTGTAGACATTTTCACCAAATTATCTTGGTGAAGGATACCTCCCTAGTTGAGAGGGAGTGTTGATGACTACAACCAATACAAAGTTCGAAGTACTTCCATATGAGACTTGGCCTGATGAAGAATTCCTCCCTAGCTGAGAGGGACTGTTGATGATTGCAAGTACGTGAGACATTCTCTAGGACACAAACCTAAGAGAGGGCCCTTGAGAGGGATGTGTGGTTTGTATCCGAGACAGATCTAGAACGTAGAGATGGCCTCCTCCTTATAGAGAGTTGAGAATAACTCCAGATAATTCTCATGTGTAATGCAGTGATAAAGGAGATTTGCAAAGTTGGACATGCCTATGGTTGAGCACAAGGTGAACGTGTGAAGTACCAAAGTGTTGGGTGCATCGTCTAGTGCTTGCCAACTAGTATAAATAAAGGAGGATATCACCTCATTTGTTCACTCACTCATTCACTCATCAAGTGCGCAAGTTTGGAGAGCTGCAGTTGGGAGAAGAAGGAAGAGAGAGGCACAATGCTTAGTGTTGGATATTCTCTAGTGTGTTGGTCTATTGTCTTGGCATTGTATTGGTTATCTATATTAAGGAAGTTTTTGTTGAGTTTTCTCCCCCATGAGGTTTTCCCAGGATAAATTTTGTGTATCTTGTGATTGTTTTTCTTTCAGTGATCCTAGGACCTATATATGCTATTGTTATCTAGTAAATTGAAAAGAAACTTAATAGTTGCTCTAAAAATTAACAATTATAACCTCGTACAATTACTTCGATTAGAAGCAAAAGATGGAGATTTCACTCAGAGGTAGAGGATTATACAGGTTGACCATGGCTATGGAAACACAACCCACGTTCATTGAAAAACCCAAATACATCAATATAATGGATGAGGCTTATGGAGCCCTATACATGCACATGTTACAGCTACATGAATTTATTGATTCAGATTGGGAAAGGAGTGCAGATGACAAAATATGTGTTACTCGAATATGGTTCAGTTTGAATATAAGGGTTAGAGTACTAGGGATTATATGTTACAGGGGTAGGGTTTAGGGGCGAGTTAAGGATGATAATTATGATAGATTAAGGTTATAAGTTTTAGAGGTTAAGGATTACACAATATTGTAGTTATATTGTAGGTTATATGGGTTAAAAGAGTTAAGTATGCAGGGTTATAGCGTTTATAAGTTTTAGGTTTTATAGGTTTGATACTATTAGATTTTAGGAGTTTAAACTTCTCAAGATTAAAGGTGATACACTATATGATGAAAGGGTTTATATATGTTATATAAATTATGATGGTCAATAGCCATGATGGTTAATGGTTAGTATAAGATATAGGGATTAATGGTTACATGTTATATGGATTAAGGTTATAAGAACTTATTCTTTTGTGGGTTGGAAGTTTTAGGGACTGGGAGATAGGTGTTATAAGAGTTAGGGGTTAAGGGATATTGGGGTTAGGGATTATGATTTCTATGTATGTGGTTGAAGATTAGGGGTTATAAAGGTTAGATTTTCTAGCGTTTATAAAGTTTAGGGGTTATATTATGGGAACCTGAAGAGTAAAAATAAAGAGTTCTGGATTACAAGGATTATTTAAGTTGGATATTGTATTAACGATTAGGAGTGAGAGGCGTTCTATGGTTGTGGTTAGAGGCCATAATGAATAGGGATTATAGATGGTATAAAAGTTGTATGTTCGTGATTATATATATTCTAAGGTTTAAAAATAATATGTGCTAATGTTTATAGGGTTTAAGAATCATATAGGTTAAGAGTTATAGATGGTAGTGGCTATTGGGATTAGGGGTTAGGCATAAGAGGTTATTATTGTCAGGGTTTGAGAGTTGGGAATTACAAGATTAAGGCTTGTAAGTTAATATTTAAGGGTGACATGGATTAGTATTTGTAATATTTAGGTGTTATAAGTGTTAAGGGTTAGGGAATTTAGGTATTATGGGTTAATGGTTAGGTGGTGCTAGCAGTTATATGGGTTAGTTATTTAGGGATTATAGGGGTTATTGATTATATATAAATTAAAGGGGACATAAATTAGATATTATTGGGGATATCACTTTGGATTTGAATGGGTTATGGGTTAATTAATTTATAGGTTTAATTAGGGTTAAAATGGTTATATAGCTTGGTAGAAAAAGGTTTTATGAGTTAGGGAGTATATGGGTAAAGGGCTAGGGTGACAAATGTTATAGGAGTTATCAATGATAATAGTCACACAAGTTAAAGTCCACTATATAATGACTATAGTTTTATAGTGGATATGATTAAGATTTAATGGGTTATAAGGGATAAGGAATATATGGGTTAAAGTGATTAGAGGTTATAGCCTTCAAGTGTTATATAGATTTAGAGTTATACATGATTATATGTTGGGGGTTATAGGTGTTAGGGTTCATAAGTGTTATCGCTAATTTTTTTTTATAGTGATTAAGGGTTGTGGTAGTATAGGTGATCATCGTTATAGGGGTTAAGGGTTATAGTGGATAAGATTTATATTTTAGGATATAGTAGATGGAAATGACAAGAGTTATAACTATTATGTTTTATAATAGTTAAGGGTTATAAGTGTTTGGGGAACAATTTATAGGTGATAATCACAGATTAGGGATGCGGGCCTTAAGGGTTAATGGTTATACATATAAATATTTAGGGTTTACATGGGAAGTGTTAGGAGTTATATGTATTAGTGGTTTCTAGGGTTAATCTATTTCAGAGTAAGGGGTTATAATGGTTAGGAGTGAAATGAATGATAAATGTGAGGTGTTACGATTATAAGGATTATAAAGAGTAGAGGTTAGAGGTTTAGGTGTTACATGGGTTATGGTTAGGGTAGTTAAGGGTGATATAATTAGAGAGTGTATGTGTTAGGACTTGTAGGGTTTATAATTGTTAACAATTAGGTGATATTGGTGTAATGGGTGAATGGGTGAGGTGTTAGGGTTATAAGGTTTAAGGGGTTAATGTTGAGTTAGTTTTTATAAGGATTCAAGGTTATAAGGGTTAGGAGAATGGGGTTATATTGGTAAGGGTTAAAGTTGTTCGGGGTTTTGGATAAAGGATTAGGGTTATAAATGTTAAAGGTTATGATTTAAAAATATTATGGGATATAAGGGTTATCAATTATGGTTTAGAAGGGATTAGTGACAAGTGTTGGGGTAAAAGTGTTTAGGATTTACAATGGTTATAAGGTTGAGGGTTTATAAGTTTATGTATTATGAGTTACAAGTGTCAACAAATAAATTTTAGTAGATATGTGTTATAAGAGTATAGAGGCTATATGTATTATATGGGTTAACATTTAGGGTTAATAAGTGTTGGTGGTAAGGGGTTATAAGGTGGTATTGGTTATGAATTTTAAGGTATAAAGGTTATAGAAATTATGGGCTACATTAGGGTTTATAGAGGATAGGTGTGATATAAGTTATAATAGTTAGTTTTAAGGGTACAAAGGTTAGGAATTAGGGGTTATAAATAATTACACATTGTAGGAGTTATATTATAGGATATGGGTGATGGTGGTTATACAGGTTATTGATTAAATTGTTAGGGGTTATATAATTTAGAGAATAAGAATTAGATGTTATGGGAGTTAAGGGTCAAATGAATCAAAGGATTATGTATTATATGGTAAGGGATATAGGAGTTACCTTTTATGAATCAAAGGGATTATGTGTTATATGGTAAGGGATATAGGAGTTACTTTTTATAGGTGGAATGATATATATAAGATGGGGGTTATAAGCATTAAGGGTTACATGTATTAAATCTTAGGGTCCATATGGTTTAAGCAATGATAAGGATCAATAATTATAGGCACTGGAGGTTGTAATGTTTATTTTTTATTCTTAAGGTCATTGTTGTTGGAGGTGATAAAAGTTGAATGGATTATGTATTATCGGTTGGGGGTTATGGGTTATAATATTATGGAATAAGGGATTATAGTGGTTAAGGGTCATATGTCAAATGGGTGAAGTTTATGTATTTTTTTTTATCTATTAAAGGTTATAAGTGTTATCGATTAAGGGTTAAAGTTAGAAGTTATAGGTGTTATGCATTAGGGACCCATTATCATAAGGGTTAGAGTTTATAGTGATTGAAGGTTATATTAGTGTTTGATATGAATTAGTGGTATATGGCTATAGGAAATAGGAGTTATATGGCTTAGGAGTTATAGGGTAGATAAAGGTCTATGAGGGATAATGTTTATGGTTATAAGGGTCAAGTGTTGGGAGTAAAATGGTTTAAGGATAAAGAGTTATGAGGGATATTGGTTACATTTTTAAGAGTTTGGTATTTGGAGTTAGAAGGTTTAAGGGTTGGAGATATAGATTGATATGTATGAGGGGTGATATTTTATATGGATTTAGAATGACATGGTATAGGAGTAAAGTGGTTATATGGGTTTGGACATAGAGTATATACGTCTAGGGTTAGGTATAAGGGATTATTATGGTTAGGCTATAATAATTTTAGTGGTTAGACATTCTAAAATCTACATGTTATGGTGGTTATATTAAAGGTTAAATTTGATATGTATTATCACAATTCAAATATTAGAGCTCATATGGATTATATCAAGGGGAATATGGGTTAGGGTGATAGTACTTATAAATGATAATAGTTAACAATTATAGAGTTAAATTGGTTAGGGGTGATATTAATAGAGATTATAATTCATAAGGGATATGAGTTATATAAGGTTCAGGGTGATAATCATTATAGGGATTAGGGGTTATAATGGTCAAAACGATTAACATCCTAGTATTTTGGTTTATAAAGGTCACATGATATATATTTTAAGGTTTATATTAAGGGGTTTAAGGGTGATGGGTTAGACATGTTGCATGTAAGTGTTCATAAGGATTATGTGTCAGGGTTATATATGTTAAGGGTTAGTGGTTTTAAGATTTGGTGTTCAAGAGTTATATGAGCTAAGGGTTATAGAGGTTATAGGGATTTAGGATTACAATTTTATAGAGGTTATATTGATTATAAATTGTTAAGGGTAATGAGTATAGGGGTTACATTGATCAAATTCATAGGGATTATAAGCGTGAGGGGTTACATCATTTATGGTTATAAGGTCAGGGAGGTTAAGGATAGTAGTTTTCAAAAGATTAAGGTGTTATATGGGTTAGAGGTTACATTATGGATTTAAAGACTATAAGTTAGAGGTGATAAAGGTTATATGGGTTAAGGGTCAAGGGATACAAGGGTAGAAAGTGATAAGGGTAAGGGCTTATATAGATTAAAGTCAGAATTTATAAGTGTTAGTGGTTTGAGGTTATAATAATTAGTGGTTATATGGATATAGGTTATAAGGGTTACAGTAGTAGGGATTATAGGTTATAGGGGAAAGGTTTACAATTATTAAGGATTATAAACCTTATAGATTAGGGTTATACGTGTTAGAGGTTAAGGGTTATACAATTTTGGAGTCATATTATAGGTTTTAAGGGTTGTTGGTTATGGGTAATAATGGTTAAGTATGCAAGATTATAATGGTTATAAGGTTTAGGTGATATACATTCAATACTATTAGAGTTTAGGAGTTTTAACTTCTGAAGATTAAAGGTGATAAACTATATGATGAAAGAGTTTATATATTATATATATTATGATTATTAGTATCCATGGTGGTTAAGGGTTAGTATAAGCTATAGGGATTATTGTTTATGTTTTATATGGATTAATGTTATAGATTCTTATTCATTTGTATGTTGGAAGTTTTAGGGACTTGGAGTTAGGTGTTATAAGAGTTACGGGTTAAAGGATATTGGGGTTAGAAATTATGGTTTATATGTATGTGGTTGAAAATTAGGGGTTATAGAGGTCAAAAGTTCTTGTGTTTACAAGGTTTAGGGGTTATATTATGGCCACGATTATGAGTTATTGGTTATAGGGGTTATTTAATTTAGATATTATATTAATGATCAGGGGTGAGATGAGTTCTATGGTTGTGGTTAGGGTTCATAGTGAATAGGGGTTATAGATGTTAAATACAAGTTATATGTTAGTGATATATATGTTCTAAGGTTTAAAAATAATATGAGCAAATGTTTATAAGGTTTAAGAATCATATAGGTTAAGAGTTATAGGTGCTAGTGGCTATTGAGATTAGAGTTTAGGTATAAGATGTTATTAATGTTAGGGTTTAAGAGTTAGGAGTTACAAGATTAAGGGTTATAATCTAGTAGCTAGGAGTGATATGAATTAGGGTTTGTAATATTTTCTTTCATCATTATAATATTTGAAAATTAGTGATATAGATTAAGATTTGTAATATTTTCTTTCATCATTTTTTCAAGAAAGATTACAATGCTTCAAAGAGAAAATAAAGATACTCATCACCGAAATTCTTCCTAGTGAATATTAGGGTGCCCTCACCAGTTTTCAGAGATTTTCCAAGTGCCATTGGAAACCTAAGCGATTTCGAAGTACTGGAGATAGGAAGCCCTATGCAAGTCTTGGAGATAGGAAGCCCTATGTTGGACACGTTACCGCCTTCGCTATGTGAGCTAAGGATATAAAAAGCAAATCAAAAGGATGCAGTTTTACAAATCATTTAATATCTAGAGTCCTGGCTGTAGTGCTCAGTGAAAACTGCATATATTGTTGTCGGATGGGCTATGTGAGATTTGCATTAACTTATTAAAAAATGACTATTGTATCTGTTGTTTTAGTGTAGTGCAATGCACAATATGAGAGCCCGAGCTCTCTGTGTAGATAGATAAAGAAAGCTAAATGTGGATAAGGCGTTATGCATGGACTGTACAATTTGGTTTTTGCTTTAATATTGATCCAGTGAATGTTTTCAATCAGATAAGTACTTAAATGTGTTTAATCAGAACAGCCAAATGTTTTTATTCAAATATTTTCAACGAGGAGTTTTAAAGAGTTTATGTGCCTATAACATATCTAAAATATTCTTAGAAAGGAGTTTTAAAGACTTTGTGGTTCCTTACTGTAACATATATGCATTTGACCTTTCATAATTTTGTAAGGGGGAAAACATTCTAGTGAATGTTAATAAAAAATGAATATCTGCTATGTTCTCTCTTTTATTGATTGATAGTGGTAAACATAAAAACATAAATTTTGTTATATTGTGTAAAATTACATGACAGAGTGTCGAACTGTATGTGGTGTGGAACTACTGTTGCCTGAAAAGTGGCTATCACATATTTGAGATTATAAAAGTTTATGTTGATTTCTTTAATACATTCTGTTAAGAACTGTTCTTTATATATCGGAGGATATGTAACTTACAATGCAGTTACGATTGCTACTACAGTGAAGTACCGGAATTTTATTTTCAATGGTTGGAATTTTGAGTTCCTTTTAAATGGTTTGGAAACTTTCTTTTTCAATATATTTAAAAAAAAAAAAAAAAAATTTAAAAGAATATTGTATAAGATTTTAAAAAATTCATTATNNNNTATATATATATATATATATATATATATATATATATATAGATTCATAAAATATTTTTTTAGAAATATTTAACACTTACTCAAAAGGATCATTGAACATTTATAAAAAGTATACAATGTTAACAAATTGTTTATAATTAATTTATTATAATATTTATTTAAGGTACATATTAATTTTATTTTCTAATGAACTTTGCAATAAGAGTATTTTTTTTTTGTTTGTTAATTTGTGCGGGACCTGTTGGCTACGCGATTAACGTGTGGCTTGAGAAACCGCGGGCTACGCGATTAACCTGCCTGAGCTACACCAACCCTTAACATGGTTGACACACTCCGTCACCGACTGTCCTACACCTCGAGAACAACTTTGCAATAAAAGTATTAATTATAAAAATTATATGAATTTTCTTTTTTAATATTAAATTATTTAATGGTACAAAACTAGTATTAATTATCATAATTTTATAATTATAAAAAAAACCTTCCTCCTTAATTATAAAAATTCTATGAATTTTCTTTTCCAATATTAAACTATTTAATTGTAAAAAAAATACTAATTATAATAAATTTATAATTAAAAAAAATCCCGAGTCTTAAAAATAAGAAGGAAAATTTGTTGATACATATAAAAAAAAAATCCCTCTTTAATTGCTAAAGGAAAAAGTTAAAAATGTATATATTAAAAATAGATATATTGATTTTGATAATTTCAACTTAATAAAATCAGATTTTCTTTTTTTTAATTTTTCCTTTTGCAATATACTTATTCCTAACTTCATATTTTCTATCCTGAAAATTTAATTTACTATGATCAAAATATTATGGAAATCATAAATATTCTTAAATTACCAGTGGCATTTACACATGACAATTTTGCAATTCTCATCTTTTATCTTTATGAGTTATTTCTTAATATCATTTTTTTTAATGATTATTCTTTATTTTTATTTTTATTTGTGTAATAATGTTTCTTTTAATCAAAGTTTTGTACTTTTTATTCTTACAACTTGTAAGGGTTAATCTAAGTAATATATAAAATTTTCAGTGACACTTTTTGCAATTCTTTATCCTCTTAAGTATGGGTAACAAGTGTTTTTTCAAATGAAAGTGTATTTCATATAAATTCTATTTTTTTTTTTTTTAATGAAAATGTCTTTTTTTTTATTTTATAAAAAATAAGGTAATTATTTTTATTTAAATTTATTAGATTATCTAAATCAACTTCATATTGATATAAAATACAAATTAAACAATTTAAATAATTAATAAAATGTAAGAAATACTAATGTGCACTACAATATTATGAAGATCATAAATAAACATTGTTATGTTTGAAATTTGGACATTTTATCAAATCATTACAAATTTATTACAAAAATTGCATTACTTAACTTTGTATCAAACAAATTTTTAGTTAAATGATTGAGTGGAAGGTAATGATGGTCTCTCATGACGCCTATGTAAACCTAGAAAAACAAAAACGAGTTAACTTGGAAGGATTATTCAAGGTACTTTTACAATGAATTTGAATATGGTGTAAGAAGATGAAACTTAGGAAATTGAATTAGCTTTCCCAATATACATCTTTTATTCATAGAAATTGTGAACAACTATGTTAAATTTGATTTTTTCTAACAGTGGTATCTTATTTTTCCAACAAAATATAAGGTATATGTTTTTGTTCGTGCATGTGTTGAGTACCTTAACAATGAGATTTTGTTCCAAAAACTTGTATACTTGGTATTTTTTTGGAATTGTTTTGGGAATTTTGTTCTAAGTCCGATTATTGACAGACCTGCATTTTTAGTTGATTTAAATCAAACAACGACAATGAGCCTGCTACTAGAAGACCAAGCAAACATTAACCATGTAAATATTTTATCAGATCATGTTGATCCTGACACATCAACATTGAACAATCCAACCTCTGAGGTTGATAGATTGCAATTTTTACATGCATCGATCAATAAAAGAGCGAGGAATATGTTGAACAATTTGCCTACAAATGTGGACCATGCTGAAGCAATTGACAAATTGTTTTGCACTTTAGAAGCAGAGATTAAAAAAAAATAAAATTGTCATTGTCATGTCTCCATCTAAAATCACGACTAAGAGACAACACAGTTTTTTGAGCCCACAAAGTAAAAAGATACAACATCATCGTCAGAGACATTCAACTAAGGATAAACCGCAATTTCAAAGGGTTGGACGGGTTCGCATAAAGTCAAGGAATAAAATGGACAATCAAATGGAAATAATTTCTTCAAAAGATCGTAGGAATGTGCAACGAACCTCTGATCATGTGCAACATTATGTTCCAGACAATATAGGTATTGTAGTTAGAGATTTTAATTTGTTTTACATTATATGAATTATATTATTAGCCTCAAACTCATTTTAGGAATGTTGTATGATTGTAGTTACAGTTGAGGGATCCACATCTCAGATTGAATCTCGGCATGTTCGACATTGTCAACTTCAATTATTTTCTGATGATATTCTTGAGGGCAACACAGGTACGTTTTTTAAATTATTTCGACAAAAGAGAGTTGTAAAAATATTTATATAGTTTATTTAAAGTTTGTCCAATTAAATATTTAGTGCATCGTGTCTTACAATGAACACTAACTTTATTTCATTTTAATGGTTTATGTTGTAAGTTGAACCAAATGATTTAGAGATCCAAGAAATTAGCACATGCATGTCAACAGTTCCATTACTTCCAGATTTGAACATATTAGGCTTGATGAAAGGTAAATTTAACATTCAAGCTTTTGAAAAGTAGTCATATGATAATTGACATGAAGCATATATTATTTTAGCATGTATTTTAAATAAAAAAATTAGTTACGAAATATTACTAATAATACATTTGTTTATTTGTGGTTTTTAGAAGTACCGAGGGATTGGATATAATGACGTGATGAAAGCATTTGGATGAAGTTTTGCAAAATTATGTTTTTGTCTTATACCACTTTAACCATTGTCCATATCATAGTTCATTCTTATTTTTAAAAGCCATTAATTTATATACATTGTATATTAAGATACATTTGATCATTACATCGTAATGACATCATGACTTAGAGAGAAAGAAATTTGACATAAGAATTGGAGAGCTCAATTTGGTTTTGTAATTGGATATGTTATGAAGTTGGGATATTTGTTGCAAATTCACCTTGATGTTGACTTTAAGCATGCTAATTTGAGTTCTTAGGGATAGGATCCCAAGAAATTTCTACATAAAATAGTTTTAACAATGCAAGTGTGTGAGGTATTTTGAAATGGATTATCAATCTCTATCTAAAATTGAATGAAGGAGATTATGTACTTGTCAAAGGAACATGTTATTGATGGAAGAACAAGCTCTAGTGTATGTGTCCCCTACATCAGAAAATCACCATCCTTGGTTATCAACTATTTTCTTTAGTCATTTCAATGTGAAAGCATATGTAAAGGGTTAATATTCAATGAATATTTACAAGTAATAATTGTTGATTTTTTCTCACTTCTACAATTTATCCCAATCCCGGTTTCAATCACTCCTTAT
>ML808114.1:104659-132867 GCA_009831015.1 Picea engelmannii | reverse complement strand
TTTGAATAACAAACAACCCTCAATTATTATCTTTTGACAAAAAATATTCATTACTTATGCCTTTAGTTATATTAAGTTTCATTGTTCAACGTGTATTTCTCAACTAACTTGGCAGGGACTGCGTTGCCATGCAACCCTTGTTCTCTATGTAAACTATTAGTATTTATCAAAAGATAATTCATATAAATAAATTGTATTATTCTCTATATAAACTAATATAAAACATTAATAAGCATTATAGTTTTTGTTGGGTTGGAATGGGAATAAATGCAGAGGTATGGGGGACTGTGGAGAATGAGAAGCTCGAAGTAGCGGAGGCAAATGGAAACTGCAGCGGACACGTGGCAAACATCATGAAGTACAGGTGGTATACATGTAGAAAATGACACATGGCACTGCGCAACACGCCAGCGATAAGACATCAGGCTGCCACATGACTCCGAGAGTTTTCATTCCAAAACAAATACAGCTCCCCCGAAACCCAAAGCCCCAAAGAGCCGGAGTCCCGAATTCCCAAATTAGTTAATCATAATATTATATTAATATGGGGTTAACAAGTAATTAGTGAGAAAGTCACGTTGTGAGAAATTTGTTCCATCGCTAAATATGGCCAGGGGAGTTCTAAAATTTGTAGGTCGGTAAAATTTTAGCAGGGACGCTAAAGTGCCAAGGTCGCCCAGATGGCAGAGTGGAAATCGATCGACGATTCACATTCATTTCGAAAAGAGAAGGCGCTCGAGCATTAATCTCCTAGAGTAATTATGGCATTGAAACCATTTAGTTTTTGAAAGTATTTTCATTCTAATTATACTATGTTTTGCATAATCTATCTTACTTTTATTTTCTTAATAAGCTCCTATAATTTTTCCTATTACCAGTAGCATAACAGACAGCTACAAAAGAGCACAGATATCCCCATCACATGTAACTTGATATATTGTTGGAGTCTGACTTGCCATGTTCGAAATTTCCGTCCCTACCTTGTATGTTTTATCTCTTTAATGTATCTATGAAATTCATTCATAATGAACTATGTGTAATGTCCATTTCCAAATAGGAGCTCCAGAGAGGAGGCTTAATGGTCTAAATTGCCCCATTAGACTATAGCCAGGGTCAAAGAGAGGTAAACAGGGTTACTAGAGATCACTCCAGTCACATGTGTTATATTCGGAAAGTGACATTGAGCTAAAAAGGGTTAAAAGCGCTTTTAAGTCATTATGAGCTAAAATAGAAGTCAACAGTGAATTAGGGTTTCAATAGTGATTTAAGGTTTTGGAAGTCAACAATGAATTAGGGTTTCAACATGATTTAGGGTTTTGGAAAGCTATAAAGGAGGGGTCAATGACCTAATTCATCATTATGCAGATTATGACTTGTCATTGAGGAGAAGAGGCGCATCTCAGGAGAGATAGTTCAGTGGATTCCAGGAGGAAGACACCAGTGGCTGATTTCGGTGTTGAGAGACACACCCTAATCATCAGGAAGATCATTCGGGTCTTCCATCATTCTTTAGCAGCAGTTACACAGTGTTCAACAGCAAGGGCACATTCATCCAGAGTGAGGGCGCAGCTTCTGAGAGGGATTTTAGTCAACTTATCCCATCCAGGGAGAATTTTGAGATTTCCCTCCAACCCATTTGAGAGGAGGGCAAGGCACATCTTTTGCCTGGTTCCTCATCAGATTCTGACGGTGGAATCACTAGGACGCGTTTTGCTAGAAGAAGAGGGGAACATTCCCCCAGGGGTATCCATCCGGGGTCCAGATTCATCAGCCAAGGGGTCTGACAGATACTAGTACTGAGGACTAGAGCAGGGCGCATCATTTGGGACAGTTTCCAGGCCATTCCGAGAAGTATAGCTCCCAGGGCGAACTTTCCAAACTTCCAACAGTTACCCTCAAAGCTGCCATAGTCCTAGCGCATCCATTGATTCCGCAGTGCTCCCATATTTCGGGTATTATCTTTTAGTTGCTTATTTGAATTCCAGCTAAGATCCTTTGTCTGTTGATCTAGTCGAGTATTGTCAGTTTATTCAACTGCATTTGACCATTTTGTAATCCACTGAGATATCATAATACAAACTTTGCAGTCCTTTGTCGCATTTATTATTTGTATGATTATTTATATGTTGTAAACCATTGATCCTACACACACATTAGCAGTGTTTCCTAAAGTAGCCAAGTCAGGAACATTACACTATGTATACTTCCAACTGGCTTTCATCCCAATATTTAGAGTTAAGTACAATTTTCAGTCACTTCTTTAATTTTTCCCATGGACAAAGTAAGCAACATTCATTTCGTTCTATTAAATAGATCATCTGGCTTGTGTGTCTCTATATGTGTTAGGATAAATAAACTTATATGCGGTGACAAAGAAACAAATATAATTTTTTTTTTAAATATGTCCAGTGTCGAAGATTCTTTGATCTTCTTGTGTGACCTCTGTGTTTGCTAGTTTTTTCTATATATTTGCAGAGGTTGATCTACAATTTCTCTCCAGGAAGAGGGCATCTTTGTACAATACCAACTGGACATCTCAGTACAATACCATCTAGTATATTTGCAACATGTCTATCCAGTTGATTGTTTTTTTGGCAATGATAAAAAATTTCGAAGGTTTCTATTTATGCGAATATTCTTGCAGATGTATTTACAAGTCTGTTGACCCTTGAATCTGTTAGGACCGAAACGAAAACCTAACGAGGATGTCAATCCTACTGCATTTTTATAGATGTGGTACTCCTCTTTAAGTTTTTCATGGGGCGTGTATAGTTCAAAAGTGGGACTTAGAGAATTTCCGCCGTAATGACTTAAAGCAATATAAAACGATAGAAAATGTTTTTTTTTTTTTTTTGAAATAAAGGTTCCTGGAAAATGGGACCAGGAATCACACACATTAAACATTCGAATTAAATAAACACAATTTCCGGACATCCAACATAATTGAAGATAAAAATTTATGAGCACATAAAAATAAAAGGAGATGACCGACATGCATAAAGAGAACTAATTTTGCATTCTGAAAACAGGGTTACAAGGCATCGTCGAGATTGTTCCCGGAGTAGTTTTCTTTGAAATTTATCAAAAAATAATAATGTTTGTTACATATTCCTCGAAATTTAAATGTGTTTGTCATGTAGACTGGGATTGGGGCTCCTACGGACCATAAAAGAAATAAGTACAATAAATAGGACTGTATAATGAATAAGTGGGCGACAGTAGATAGCAAGACCTGAAAAGAAGAAATTGGAAGTTTTCAGTCTTTGGTTAGACATTTCTATTTAAAGAGGTGGAATAATTGGATTGATAAAGAAAGTAGGATGTGATCAGTATAGACTTACTACGATGGTATCTATCTCCCCCTTTGTTATTTGCTTGTTGATGTATTTGTATTGCTCTCGTCGACAACTACTGGAATCATGCCAACCGCTTGTTTCCCTTCGTCGGTGAGCTTGTTGATTGCCCTTTGGATCCATTCTTCAATGTAGCTTCTCAAGGGGGCCACGTTGATCTCATCCCAGATTTTTATGTTGCAAAGCTCGTTTTCTAATTCCCTTAGATCGATAGAAAGATTACGCAGAGGCTGATCAATTTCTTCATTTTGTACCGAATAGTCCACTAGCTAGTTGTCCATGTCATCTTCACCATATTGAAGGATGTCGTAAAACTTTTCTAAAGACAACCCCTTAAAAATATCAACTTGTTCATAGAAGGCTTGCTTGGTTAAGGACAAGGAGTTGAGGATTAAGTTGGGGTCTTGGACCTCGTTGGTACTTCCGGCTAAGTCTATTTGGTTCAGCTTTCTGAATAATTCTTCTTTCTTTGATATGGCTTGTTCACGTGATTGGACAATGAGATGTAGGTTCTTAACTTTCTCTTTCCAACATGCATTTAATTGTTTGATTCGGTTTGGGGAGTGGAGATCTTCTTTTATTCTTCTCATATCTATCATGTTGGTGACATGGATACCAAAAGGGTGGATGGTCTCTAAATAGAAACGTTCTTCATTTTTTAAATCCACCTGCAAATGTTCGTGCAAAGCACATGCCCTTGTTCCAAGGGAAGCTATAATTTTTTATGTTTCCCAGGCTTGAGTAATTAGCTCCATTATTTTCTGGATATTCTTCTCCAAATAGCCTCTACATGATGTGAGGAGGATGGAAGATCCTTTTAACTTGTCTGCAGGGGTGGCATGCACGGTTACTGCTAAAGGACTAACAAGCAATGACATAGGAATCAAAGCTTCCTCCAATTCCTTGATTTGGTCCTTCAGTCTGGGATTCTTCGCCTCGATGCATCCAATGGAATCATCAAGAGCATCTTCAGTTGCTCGGTGAAGTTGGGAGATTTGGGATGACTGCATGTTCCTAAGGTTAATCTCTGAAGGAGATTTTCCTTTCTTATTTCTTACATCTCTCTTTTCAATAATTAATTTTTTAGATTCACTATAAAAAACAACGCTCTGGAATACGAAGGATTCATCTTTGTCAAAAATTTCGGTCTCAGTTATTTCCATATGGGGATCATGGTGGATCGCATCCCCAGGGTAATCAATGTTGCGGAGTACATTATCCAGATCAGTCTCAAGTTCCATGTCTTCACTTTCGGTTTCGGGCTCTTTCGCTTGCCCTACAACATTTTTTCTCTTCTTCCTCACGGGAAGCTTGTGAAAACTATCAATTTTACCGCGAGGAGGGTTATTATCTCCTCCTCCGTTTGAAGAATTTCGGGTTGCTTTTTTACTAGGGTGGGTCGTTGGAGTGATGCTCTAGGATGTCATACTCTTGGGAGTGGTAGCTAGGGATTAGACACTCTTCTCACCGGGGACTTTTCCCTGTTGTTTATACAATTCAGTGCTGCTTTGCAATGTCTCTAGGTCGCTAGCGGAAGACCTGAGGTGACAAAGAAATAGGAGAGTGGTCCTGAAGTGGAATAATTCTTTGGCTTGAAATATATATCTCGACGCACCAAGAGACCACCTCCTTATAGTCAAAAACTTCAAGTACACAGCCTGCACGAGCAATTCCAGAGGTCCAAATTACTTCGTTCTAGACAGAAGGGGATGAGTAGTAAGAGTATGCCCTAGACCACTGGAAGTTATGGTTCTCACGCCCGAAGATGTTCACTGTATCTCCACAGAACTGTTGTCGAGCTACTGCCATACGTTTACGAGAACATCTGTTTGCTCCGGACGATGTTTGAAATGAATAGTTGGAAGGGATAATATAACCCTCCACAAATCTTGGTCCAATGCGTGTGAATGGGAGATCTCCTCGAGCCTTTCACTCATTAATGACAATCTCTACGGTTGTTGCATGATGAGTTGTTAGCATTAAAGCTTAGTAATTGCATACTCATAAGTGTGAAGGTGGCAGGTACGACAAAGAGCAATTAAGGATTGGAGATTTCGTGAACCCGCCAACCCGACGAACTGCGAAAGACATTCCATGATGTTTGAAATGAACACTCAGAAGGGATAATATAACCCTCCATAAATCTTGGTTTAATGCATATTAATGGGAGATCTCCTTGAGCCTTTCGCTCATTAATGACAATATTTACAGTTCCTGCATGATTAGTTGTTAGCATTAAAGCTTGCTAATTGCATATTTAGAAATAAGTGTGAAGGTGGTGGGGACGGGGAAGAGAAATTAAGGAATGGCCAAGTATGCAAAGCGGTCGGTCGGGCTTCAAAATAGAGTTACAAGGGATACTCAGGAGAGGTGAGGGCCCGACGGTCAAATTGTATGTCTCGGAAGTTTTGAGTGCAAAACGCGTAACACGAAAGAGGGCATGATTGGGCAGTCTAGCGGTCAATTTGTATATTGCGGAACTCTGGGTGTTGTTTGCAGGTCACGGAACAATGGAAGCACAATCTTGAGCCCGCTTGTTTGAGAACCCGCAATCGAAAAGTGGCTAAGTATGGAATAGGGAAACTGTCGGCTAGACTCGTTTTCGCTAATATATTGAAATTTGTAATAGATATCCCATTACTTGGCAAGATATTTTCTACATGTTTCTAGACAAGTTGTGTAGGGATAGTCAGTGTGACTGTCTCCTCGATCCTTTTGCTCATTAATGACAATATTTACGGTTGTTGCATGATGAACTGTTATTATTAAACCTAAGTTATTGCATAGTTGGAAATAAGTGTGAAGGTGGCGGGCATAAGGAATAGCGATTAGGAATTGGAGATTTCGTGAACCCGCCAACTGAACAATCCACGAAAGAGATTCCAAGAAATGGCCAAGTAGGGAAAGCGGTCGGATAGGCTTCAAAATTGGGTGACAAGGGTTCCCCAGAAGACGTGAGGCCCCAACGATCAAATTGTATGTCTCGGAAATTTTGAGTGCAAAATGTGTAACACAGAAGAGGGGATGATGTGGGAGTATGACATGCAATTTGTATATCGCGGAAGTTCGGGTGTTGTTTGTAGGTCACAAAACAATGAAAGTGCAATCTAGAGCCTTCCTACCCGGGAATCCACGATCGAAAAAGTGGCTAAGTATGGAATGGGGAAGTGGTCGGTCGGATTCGTGATATAAAAGCATGAGTGGAAATGTGAACTCGTGAGTCCACCAACCTGCACAGTTAGACATTTTCGGAAAAATGACTAAGTAGCCAGAAAGAGAAAGTAGAGGGGAAAAAGAAAGGGGAATTTTGTTAAGTATAGAAGAGGGAAAAGAAGGGGATAAAAGAGAGTGGGAAAATAGAAAAGCGGAGGGAAATTTTCGTAAGCGGGAATTGGTCTCAAACAAACCCCATTGTTGCAAAATCATCATTTTCTAGTCCAATATTTTATCCACATACTCGTTTTCTATTGTGTTTGTATCATTAAAAAGGGTGTGAGCAAATGCAAATATAAACTATAACTTCATTTTTGGTTATAACCATGTATAGTTGATTTACATGCGCTATTGATGTTTGGCTTTTGTAGATGTGGGCTAGGATAAGTTTGCATTCTTACTGTGATAAGACCTTAAAAAAAGTAGAATATGTAACAAGTTTTTCCAATTCAATTCTCACACAAAAAAAATTCTATGATCCCATAATATTCATCTTTATTGATTCGATAATAGGGAGGTCGATTTTGTAGATTGTGTTATTTGTCATTTCAAGCGACTGGCGTGTGTCAACGAATGCTTTGTTGAAGATTTGGTTTTATTGCAACTTGTGGGAGTACTTGTGTTTTTGATACATTGTTTAATGCCTTGAAATATTATTTTAAGTATTAAACTTCCTACATGATGAGTTGTTAGCATTAAAGCTTAATAATTGCATATCTAGAAATAAACTTATTGCATTGTCAACTTGATCGTAAGTATAACAACGACGAACTTGAATTATAATATTGTGGTTGATTTCATAGCCCTATTTGACTTCAACTATCATATATCATTTATTTTTCAAAATATTTGCGAAGAAGAAATTTGGTAATTTCATTAATAAAGTAAAAGTGCTCAAATAGAGGCCAAGGGATGGACAACCAATAAAATGTTTCCTTTTGGAATGAAGGAATCAAGGAAGCGAGAGGGAAATAAGAGATCGTTCGCTCAACAAGGTTGAGACGAGAAGGAAACTTCTTGGGAGGGGCCCCAACTCTGGCATCGTGAATTAGTGTTGCTATGTTCTATCTGCATTGCAAATGGAATTGAATGTTGGTTTGAAACTATGTGAAATTCATTTATGTTTCCATAGAAGCCTCATGTGATGGACACAATGCATTGTCATATAATTGTTCAATGTAACATATTTGATCAAATTACTTGAGTCAATACAATATTTAAGAATTACGAGACTATCAAACCATGAAAACAAGAAGAGGTGTTAAATCCAACGAAGAAGCACCAACCAAGATTCCAAGCAATTTTTTAATAGTAAATCTACAAAAAAAATAGTGGGTAATATATATTTATCCATAGACATTGGACTGAGTTCTTTGCACCGAAGCATTGAACATATTTGTCATAAATACAGGCAGAGGAGTTGCAAAAAAAAAAAACATGCATACAATTATGTGTTGTTCATCTAGTGTGACAACATGCAGGAGGTATCGACAAGCTCTTGAACATGCATACAAAATTGATTATCACACTTTTTTAGGAACTGCTTACAGTCTTCTCCTCTGAAGGTCAATGTTGGCTGCGACAATCTCAACATCTTGCAGAAGACTTGAGGTGACAAAGAAACAAGAGAGTGGTTCTGCAGAGGAATAATTCTTTGGCTTGAAATAGGTCTCTCTACACACCAAGAGACCACCTCCTTATAGTCAAAGACTTCAGGGACACAACTTGCACGAGCAATTCTAGAGGTCCAAATTACTTTGTTCTGGGTGAAAGGGGACCAAGAGACCACCTCCTTAGAAGCAAAGACTTCAGGGACACATGCTACACAAGCAATTCGAGAGGTCCAAATTACTTCATTCTGGGCGGAAGGGGATGAGTAGTAGGAATATGCCTTGCACCACTGGGAGTTATGGTCCTTACCCCCTAAGATGTTAATTGTATCTCCAGGGAACAAGAGAGTGGTCCCGCAATTGAATAATTCTTTGGCTTGAAATATATCTCTTGACGCACCAAGAGACCATTTCTTTACAGTCAAAGACTTCAGGGACACAACCTGCACCAGGGACAAATCCAAACCCAATCCAAAACCCTAAAAATGGAAGGAAAGGATACATATTTGAGGGCGAGGACCTCCATCTGAGTCGAGAGACTCAAACTCTCGAGCTGCAAAGCGGCTATTGCGTTCCACATCGGTTTCTTTTTTGAAACCCCTTCCTTTGGTCTTGTTAAGGCTGCCATCGTCGAGCTGGGAAGTGCCCCCCGTTATGGTGGATTTCAATTTAGGCGCATAAGTGGGAACAACGTTTGCATTGCCATCATCAATCGTCGTATCATGTTCCATCATACCATCTTCTTCTAGATTTAAATTGACCGCATCAACCTCTGCGTCGGCCATCAACGCAGGGGGGGTTGTTTGAGCAGGGTGGGTTGCCTTGGAATTATTTGGCTTGAAATATATCTCTCGGTGCACCAAGGGACCATTTTCTTACTTGCTTCTGGGCGGAAGGGGATGAGTAGTAAGAATATGCCATGGACCACTAGAAGTTCTGGTCATCATGCTTGAAGGTGTTTACTGTATCTGGACAGAACTGTTGTCGAGCTACTGCCATAAGTTGACGAGAACGTCTATTTTCTCTAGATGATGTTTGAAATGAACACTCGGAAGGAATAATATAACCCTCCACAAATCTTGGTTTAATGCATATCATTGGGAGATCTCCTCGAGCCTTTCACTGATTAATGACAATTTCTATGGTTCCTGCTGTTACACATCGAAATCACTCACTTTGATAGTGTCGCAAGTGTCGTCATTACAAAGGTCGCAAGTGTCGCATTTTGATTACAAGTGTCGCAAGTGTCAAGGAAAGCATACTGCCATGATTCCTATGTCGTGCCTATAATTACATGAGAAGGACACTTGAAACACCTCAAACATTTGCTTTGGAAGAGGAGAAATGAGTCAACAGGGTTATGAACCTTTTGCCATCTGAAAGCACCTCAAAAACTGAGTTTTTGGAGGGGAGCGCTCCCCTATACCTCTTATGGGAGTGTTGGATCTCCCCCTTACACTATCTGGGAGCGTTATAAAGCTTCTTTAGCCCTTCTGGGGGAGCGCTGGTGTCTTTAGGAGTGTTGGCGCCCCCCTTAAGCCTACTGGGGAGCGCTACAACGCTCTGATGGCCCTTTTGAGGGAGCGCTGCCTATTCTGGGTAGTAGTTAAGTTGTTGAGATGAATGGGGGAAGGATCCTTTCATTCTTGGAAGGTAGTTGGATTCGAATCCCTAGTCCAACCATGATCTTAGGGCAGATCCTCAACTGAAGGAGGCAAATCCTCAACTTCCCCAAGGATATCCCCAGTGGAGTCGCCAGTTTCTGTTGAAGGAAAATCTCCCCGCGGACAGGTAGATCTCCTCTTGAGAGCTAGACTCTTAACTCTTAAGACAGAAGATGCTTAACATGGACACTGACTTCCTTTCAGATCTATACAAACTAATGTGCGAAGAGGAAGGAGAAAAATAAGTACCTTTTACCGGCGTTTGCGCCTGCACGCTCCGAGTTGAGCTCCAATCTTTCGCTCCTCGATGAGCCCTGTAGACAAAAAATAGTACAACCACTTCCTACTCTATTGATATTAGCTTTAAATAGATCTATCTATCAAAGACAAGTTCATGTGAGATTAAACACGAACTAGAAAGAAACAGGCCAAGCGTGTCATATTGATGAGAACAATGCTTTGTATTTTAGTTTGGTGTGTCTGTTTCTTTCGCGTGCTCGAGTATTTACCTTTGCCACTCATAATTGTGCCTTGTTTTTTCATGCGCAGATGACGTCTTCCTTTCCTACCTTTGTCGGGTTTGCGGATGGTGCTAGTCGACACACCCGGAACATTGCTTCGACAGCATGGGTCATTTACCAATTTGACGAGGTGGTGAGTTCAGGAGGTATTTGCTTAGGACCAACGACTAATAACATGGCAGAATATCATGTTTTCATCGGACTCTTGACCCAAGCCTCCTCCCTAGGTATCTCTCGTATCATTGTTAACCTGGACTCCCAACTCGTGGTCTATCAACTCAATCGTATCTACGCTATTCGTAATCCTATCCTGCTACGTATCCACCTACAAGTTCGTCCTCTTGAACGAATATTTGATTACATTGAATATAGACATATTCCAAGAGAACTCAAAAATGTTTTGAATTCGTTAGCTAATTACATCATGGATTGGTATCTCGCCCACAGATAAGATTTCATGAAGGAAAACAAATTCTACATCACATGTAAATTAAAACACATCACATTAAAGGCATCATCATGTACAAATGTTTTGGCACTGTCAAAACTCGGAACTATATATATATATACATAGCGTGACTGAAAATGTTTTGATTACATCAAAAAAGTATTTGGAAGAGCAAAATTTTGGGTCTTTACACCCATACAACATCGTCTGACAAGTCATGCAAAATATACAATCACTAGAGAGACTCTAATCTCCCTGCACTGCATTGTGCTGACAGTAACATATCACTGCACGCACTACGTGTCTCAGTAGAGAATTAACATTCTCTGGCACCCCCATAGTGTGCCTCTGTAGATGTAAAGGCACTTCTCTCCTTCGTAGAGGAGGAATGCCCATCGTGAGGCCTTGAAGGTTTCTTTCAACCTCCCGGAGACCTATCACTGGTGCCCCCGGATCTACTGCAACCGGAGCACCCCCGTGACGTCCTAGTATTGGTATCTCAGCCGGGCACACTGCTCCCTTGTCTGCATGTTGAAAACAATACATCCATTAAAAACTCTTCTATGTACCCAAAAAAATATATATACGTTAAAAAACTTAAAACAAAAACTAGACAAGGTGTTGCTTAGTCTCTCACCTGACGCATCCCAATCTTCCCCTGCGGGTAGAATCAAATCCATGCTCCCACGAAAGTCCACCTCGGCATATGGGAAGTCTTCTATCCAAAGATATTGGCGTCTCAGCCAAGCGAAGAAGTCACTGGTGAAACGAAACTCTGACTCTACCACTAGTCTCAGAGACAGACTAGTCCACCGTTCCATCCGTGGTTCTCCCACTGGTCATACCGCCAATGCTATCTGAGGCTGTATCTGGGGAATGCGCTCTAAGAAGAATGAGACCAAGAACGAACCATATCCAAACTTTTTCTACCCCATCCTACATCGCGAAACCTGTTCCTTCACATTCCAAAGAAACCATACGCTCCAGTTAAACAGTGTTGGCTCTAAACACTGCACGCCATAAGCTACATGTGATCTCAACGCCAGATGTGTGCTAGTCCTTCCTGTCACACTCGTGATGGTGAACAAAATAGACCAAAGGGGTAACTCTCTGATATCTTTGATGGGGATTCTACCCCCCACTAGTCTTGCTCCTGGGATACAATGACGTGCCAGATACACACCCACTTGCTCAGGAAGCGCCCTCTGTCCGAAAAAAGATATAGGAACCCCTCTTTTCGAGAGGCCAGTCAAGAAATATACATCTTCCAGCTCGATGGTTAGAAGCTGTGTTCCAATCTGAAACCCTTGCTCCGGGACATCACACAAGTTGATTATGTACTCAAGCAAAAGAATCTCTTTCTTCATCTTTTGCAATTTGAAGAATTTCAGAAGGCCACAAGCTCTCAACGCGGCCCACGTGCGAGGACTCTGCAAAGCAGCCAAATCATCAAGCTCATGCTCTCATTCCTTCCACTCAATCATGGTCGTTGCCGAAATCACCTACAAACAACAAAAAAACAAAGAATTTCATTATTTATTTTTTCGACAATTTCTTAAGCAATTTAAAAACTTGAAATCTATTGCCCATACTGTTCAAAAAGGACCACGCCCTCTTTTTATTACTCAATAATCATCACGCAACAATAAAACGTTTTAAAATTAAAATGATTTTCATAATGGTTGCGTGGGCATATTTTTGAGTTTTTTATGGATTCTTTGACAAAACCGACCTATCTACTCAAGTGTCAAGGCGTTGGCATCTATGCTATCACCCTCTAAAAACGTTTTTGCAAACAAATGTCTTTTTCCCACTGTTTTGATTAGAGGTCGATTTGATCTTTTTAGGAACGACCTAGGGCTTTGTTTTTTAATTTAAATATTGTTGTGAAAACAAATATTGAACCATGTAATTGAAAGAGGGGGAGATGAAGATCTACCTGGTCCAAACTGCGAGAGAAATGGTCAACCGTAGCTCCGGTATCAAGCAAATCAAAATGAGAATCTCCACTGCTACAAATCCTTATGCAAAATGAAATGGTAAATGAAGATTTTTCTTGTATTACTATTTATAAATTTCCATTTTTTATAAGGTATAGTTATTTGTGGGTTTCTTTGGCAATATGATGGCCTCACTAAACCTCTGGATTGCAGTTTTGACACTACAAGTTTCGAAGTAGTTCTAATCGTTTGTTTACCTTGTCACACCCACGAGCATAGTCTTAGTTCGTTCTCAAGCTCGAGAATATAAGAACGCACCGGGTAGACTTTTATCTCTTTTTCGGACCCGTATGGACACACGAAAAAGGAACCCCCTAGAGTCATCTTTAAATTCTTTTTAGACTCTCTAAATATGAAAAGATCGTCAAGTGATCTTGCTTCCTTTCACACTCGTTAAAAGGTTCGAAGGGGCGTTTTTCGAGTGGTAGTTTATCTCTTTTTCGGCCTCGTGAGACTAACTGTACGAAAAAGGAACTGAGAGAGTTCTCTTTTAAGTGTTTTTCCAGACTCTATAATCACGAAAAACCTTCGAGTTTTATGTCTTTGGACTCGCTAAAACAAACATCGACAGGCCCATACGGGACCGAACCCTTACTTCTTCCAGTTCGTTAAACAAAGGAAGAGGAACTTACCGAAGGTGAGTTATATCGAGCATGTGTTACCCTCCTCGAGCTCGTTAAATTAAAAAGAGGTACTCGTCTATCTGGATGGGGGAAAATTTGAAAGAAGCAAGCCAAGTAGTCTCTTGAGAACATTACCAAGTAATTCTTAGAGTCGCCCTTGAACATGACACTTTGTCTTTTTAATCCGCTGAACCTCTGCAATGAGCCATCCCTTTGAGTTTCTTTCATTCCTTTGGGTCGCCTGACGTAAGTCACAGCATCCACTGCATCATCAAGTTTTGGTCCATGTCATGTTTTTGTTATTGTGCCTCAATGTTCAAGGGAAGTATCCGCCTCGAGAGTCAGCGATCACAAATGTCTTGTCTTAATACTCGTGTCAGTCCATGTTCATGTGATCTACCAATTACATCTCTGTGTCTGTTTCGTGTTGTTAATGGGGGATACATCAAGGCCCTCCTTCGACGAGCCTATTCTTGTCGACTTCAACACATTATCCAGAAATTAGACTTAGAAACCAATTAGTACTTTGGGACCTGCATGCCTCAATGGTAGGCCTCCTCACATTTGACAGTTGGTTTACATCATTGACCTCTGATCAAATGATTCCACGAATGTTCGACTTCAACTCATCCATTCACATTCGTTGGAATGTACTAGAGTACCTTGAAAATCATTGACATTAATGGTGATCTCCCTCGTGCTTGTTAACGGTTTACATCATTGATTGGTAATCAAGTGGTTTCTGCCATGTTCGACATTAGAACATCTATTCACATGGTTAGATTCGTACTACATCGGGATCGGTAAGAAGACCCTGGGTTGAGTGATCACTCTGATATGTACTTTGCCTAGGTTGTGAAGGAGTTTCTCTTGAACAATAACACATTTATTGTTACATAGATCCACTTTGTATTGGTCGTGGCTATGTCTTGTCATCTCGTAGATCCACTGTGTATTCTTCGTGGCTACGATCAGTTCATGTCATAAGAGTATAGATCCACAGTGTATTTTCAGTGGCTATACCTTTTTATCAATACAATTATGGATCCGCAGTGTATTTTATGGCGGCCATATCTTGCAAGTCTTGATCACCCAAGCATAGGTATGCCTGCCTTGGGTTTGCAACATGTCATAATATTTGTTGGATGTTTGTGTGCAACTTCTGTCAGGTTCTCTGCGTCTATACCCTTGCTTGAAAGTCTACAAAGCATTTCAGTTATCAGTTCCTGTCTTCTAACTTCATACTTTGGGGGGCAATCTGTTACACATCGAAATCACTCACTTTGATAGTGTCGCAAGTGTCGTCATTACAAAGGTCGCAAGTGTCGCATTTTGCTTACAAGTGTCGCAAGTGTCAAGGAAAGCATACTGCCATGATGCCTATGTCATTCCTATAATGACATGAGAAGGACACTTGAAACACCTCAAACATTTTCTTTGGAAGAGGAGAAATGAGTCAACAGGTTTATGAACCTTTTGCCATCTGAAAGCACCTCAAAAACTGAGTTTTTGGAGGGGAGCGCTCCCCTATACCTCTTCTGGGAGTGATGGCGCTCCCCCTTACACTATCTGGGAGTGTTATAAAGCTTCTTTGGCCCTTCTGGGGGAGCGTTGGTGTCTTTAGGAGTGCTGGCGCCCCCCTTAAGCCTACTGGGGAGCACTACAACGCTCTGATGGCCCTGTTGAGGGAGCGCTGCCTATTATGGGTAGTAGTTAAGTTGTTGAGATGAATGGGGGAAGGATCCTTTCATTCTTGGAAGGCAGTTGGATTCGAATCCCTAGTCCAGCCATGATCTTAGGGCAGATTCTCAACTGAAGGAGGCAAATCCTCAACTTCCCCAAGGATATCTCAAGTGGTTAAAGCCTCTCCAAGGCTATATAAGTAAGCTTTCTCATGGTGAAAGAGGACTGAAAAGGGAGAATCACACCCAACTTATGATCTCATAAGTAGTGCTGGAACAGGAAGAATTGGAAGCATGAAACCTATGATCTCACAGGAAACATACAGTGAACTGGAGGAAAGTAATCAGTGAAGTTGTTGTCATCAAGATCATGGATCTTTTGAGCAAGGGTTAGACAAAGGGGACTTGATGAAGCTGTTACATTCGCATCTACGGTTGTAAGTTACTTCTGTCATTGTTCTCATCAATATGACACGCTTGGCCTGTTTCTTTCTAGTTCATGTTTAATCTCACATTAACTTGTCTCTGATAGATAGATCTATTTCAAGCTAATATCAATAGAGTAGGAAGTGGTTGTACTATTGTTTGTCTACAGGGCTCATCGAGGAGCGAAAGATTGGAGCTCAACTCAGAGCGTGCAGGGGAAAACGCCGGTAAAAGGTGCTTCTTTTTCTCCTTCTTCCTCGCACAGTAGTTTGTATAGATCTAACAGGAAGTTAGTGTCCATGTTAATCGTCTTCTGTATTAAGAGTTAAGAGTCTAGATCTCAAGAGGAGATCTACCTATTCGCAGGGAGATTTTCCTTCAACACCTACATAATGAGTTGTTACCATTAAAGCTTACTAATTGCATACTTAGAAAAAAGTACGAAGGTGGTAGGGACGACGAAGAGTGATTAAGGATTGAAGATTTCGTGAAGCCACCAACCAGACAAACTTGGTTTAATTTGTATTAATGGCAGATCTTCTCCAACCTTTCAGACATTAATGACAATCTTAACGGTTCCTGCATGATGAGCTATTAGCATTAAAGATCAATAATTGCATATCTAGAAAGAAGTGCAAAGGTGGCGGAGATGGCGAAGAGTGATTAAGCATTGGACATTTTGTGAACCCGCCAACTCGACCACTCACGAAAGAGATTCCAAGAAAAGGCCAAGCATGGAAAGCGGTCGGTCGAGCTTCAAAACATGGTCACAAGTTATAGTCAAGAGACATGAGGGCCTGATGGTCAAATTGTATGTCTCCGAAATTTTGCCTACAAAATGTGTAACACGGAACGAGGCATGATGACAGACTTCAACGGTCAATTTGTATATCGCGGAACTCCAGGTGTTGTTTGCAGGTCACAGAACAATGGAAGCACAATGTTGAGCAAGCTTGCTCGGGAATCAGCGATGGAAAAAGTGGCCAAGTATGGAATGGGGAAGCGGTCGGTTGGACTTGTGATATAAAAGCATGAGACATATTCAAAAAAATGACTAAGTAACCAGAAAGGGAAAGTAGAGGAGAAAAAGAAAGGGGAATTTGGTTGTCAATTTGTATATCGGGGAAGTCTGGGTGTTGTTTGCAGGGGGTAGAACAATGGAAGTGCAATGTTGAGCCCGTGTAGCTGGGAACCAATGATCGAAAAAGTTGTTGAGTATGGAATGGGGAAGTGGTCGGTCGAATTCGTGATATAAAAGCATCAGTTGAAAAATGAACGCGTGAATCCACCAACCCGCGCACTTAGACATTTTCCGAAAAATGACTAAGTAACCAAAAAGGGAAAGTAGAGGGGAAAAAGAAAGGGGAGGGCAATTTTTGGAAGCGAGAATTGGTCTTTAAAAAGCCCCATTGATGGTATTAATAGTAACTATGAAGTGCATTAGACAGGTGAACAGGCTCTTCAATCAAGGAATAGAGAAAGTGAGTCACGGTTATACTTTCTAGGATATGTTTGCATAAGAGAAGCATCGAAAAGCTACAGAAAAATCAATTTTGGGATGTTCAAGTAAAATTATTGTACTGTCAACTTCACCGTAAGTATAACAACGACAAATTTTAATTTTAATTTTCTATAGTTGATATCATAGTTCCATTGGAATTCACCTATCATATATCCTTTTATTTCAAAATATTTCTAAAGAATAATTTTGGTAATTTCATCGATCAAATAAAAGTGCTAAAATGAACTACATATTAAATTTGCTTCACAGAGCTTACATTAAAAGGCAAAGCAGGTCTTGTATATTCTTTAAGATCATAGAAAAATCGCTAAGATTATGAATCTATCATCCAACCATAATTCAAAAATCGGGCCCATGAGAACCTTGAACTACAGTACAAAAGCACATGAACAAAAGTCTGCCAAACACAAGACAAGAAAAAATCAACGGAGATTGGGCATTGTATCCCATCTATAACCAAATCCCCAAATGGGCACCAAGAAATTTGTTGATTACTATATTACTATGAACCAATATCACTATGAACATTTGCTTCTGATAATACTATGAACCAAGATCAGGTTGACCTAACAATGTTCTAACATTACTAGTTCTGGAAAAGTGTCAGCATTTAACTTAATGGAGTTCGAACAATGCCAAATTTTTAATATTATTGAAAATGCCTGATGGTTCCGTTCAGAGGAGCAAGCCATTTTGACGACTCAAAGGATGGACCTGATTTATTCACAATTGGATACTTTGTATGAGGTTTGTCCTCATGCTTCTCATTCATGGACTGAACAATCTTATGCGCTTCCAGTTCAATTTTCCATGGCACTGCAAAACTCTATTCATATCCTCATTGGGTAGCATGGACAGATACATATCAGATTGTTTTGTTTCTTGTCAACGCTTGATATGAATTTTATTTTTTTGGTTCAGTCGATATGCAGTATGGAATTGTCCTCATTCAATGTAAATTTTCTATGGACGCAAAAGTCGTGTAACATGTAGACACTGTTTACCTTTTTCTGTAGGTATACTTCATATGGCAATTCTACTAACCCAAGAAGCACATCTTGTAACAGAGGTTGTCTAATTGTACAATGTAAAATTGTGTTGCTGAGGGTTTAGATGGCAACGTTGAGGCAATGTCTATATATATAAGGGCATTTTTTTACTGCATCATAGGCAATCAATTGTGCCATCATTTATGAAAGCAGACGCAGAAGCATGAGAGTTGCATTTGGCAGATACATGCTCGAAGGGGGTCGAGTACGCATTCGCTACAACCAAAACACCCTCAACCTGCGCATGTGAGCTTAGTAGTTAATATATCAAACAATATAATATACAACTGTACAACAAAAAAGCTGCAAAAAATTGTTCAAGGCAATTTTTATGAGCAAAGTGTGGATGGAATTGTAGATGTATACGCACAACAGTTGTCGAACTAGTTAGTTTCTTGAGATCCTGTACTATGTCTATTCACAATTCTGTTACAAATGTTGCTTGGGTTGTGCAAAATATCCTTTCTTTAACATCTCTTTTCTTTGTTATATTTTTGAAGAACACAAGTGGAAATTTCCCTTTATGCAATTGTTGTTCCATTGAGGAAAATAAATTTGAATAGGTGTCGAACAATTGCAGTTGCAACATGGAACAATGTAATAGTTGTGTAACATAACTGAGATATATGAGCATGTGAAAGTAAAGGACAAAATTGGATATGGAGAATGATACCATTGCCTTGTCGCTGTCTGACTCTCCATCTTTTATATGGAGAATGTGTTGCGATCCAACTTTTCTCGCCAGTGTGACAGCTGCACCAATGGTTTCGATTGGGTAAGTGTCATTGCTCTGTGCAAGTTGGTTGATTGTTGTGTCTAGTACAAAACGATATTCTGAACAAATCGTGGGAACTTTTTCCACAATACTTGTTTTTTTGAGCGATATAATCCAATCACAATCACCACGGTCATATATTGTTTCGACAATATATTAAAATTTGTAATGGATATCCGATTACCTGGCAGGATATGGAACAATAAAAGCACAATTTTGAGCCCGCCAGCTCGGGAACCCACGATCGAAAAGTGGCTAAGTATGGAATGAGGAAGTGGTAGGTCAGACTCGTGATATAGAAACATGAGTAGAAATGTGAACCCGTGAGTCTGCCAACCCGCGCACCTAGACATTTTCGGAAAAACAACTAAGTAAAGCAACCAGAAAGGGTAAGTAGAGGGGGAAAAAAAGGGGGAATTTGGTTAAGTATAGAGGAGGGAAAAAAGGGGATAATAGATAGTGGGAAAATAGAAAAGGGAAGGGTAATTTTTAGAAGCGGGAAGTCTCAACAGAGGCCCATTGTTGCCAAATAATCATTTTCTAGTCCAATATTTTATCCACCTACTCATTTTGTGTGTTTGATTTACTATCACAATTGGTATACCTTTTCAAAGATTGCACTTTAGCTTCCTCTGTTGTGGCATATAAGATTTCATCTTCTTGTCCAACTAATATGTTTCTTTCAATGTAGAAATGCAAAAAATACAACGGACATGAAGGTAAATTGATATGTAGAAAGACATGTAAAAAAATAAATATGGTTTTATTTATTTCAATGTAGCAGCATAGAAAATACAGTTGACACGAAGATAAGTTATTATGGAGGAAGATATGTAGTATATGTTAATATATGGTAGCTGCGAGAGGTATTTACCTCCATGTGTGAACCTGACGAGAATAGAAGACTTCGGGAAGCAAGAGAAACCCTAATGAGTTGGCTAATAACCCTAGAAGCCTTGTCGGCTCAAGAAGATAATTTATATTAGGTTATTAGCCTCCAAGAGAAGAAGTCGGCCAACAATTATAATAATATACTGAACAGACACTTATCCATAAGGAGAAGTCGACCCCAACAAAACTGACAGAACTACTATAAATACAGGGCACTAGTTCTCATTTGTTACATCTCAGAATTGCAGTTTTGCAGTTTGGTGCGCACTGCAGTTGCAGTCTGGTGCACAGGTTTGGAGGAAGAGTTGGTGCAGCTACAGCAGCAACAAGTTCTTAGTTTTGGCTTGAATATCTCTTGTCTAGGGTTTGGGACTATCTGATCAGTCTTTTGTGTTGCGCTATTCTTGGAGAGAGGTGGGCTACCCTTTGTTTGGCTATCTAGCCTAGGGTTTGCTTCTGGAGGAATTCTCAGTCAAGGTTAAGGTGCTCAGAGGGAGGCTTCGGCCTATGGTTGGGTGATGAGGGTATCGTCAATGGTAAAACGAGCACACCATCTTCTATATTCTAACAAGTTATGGGCCCACACCCCTTCAATCATCCTAAAACGATGGAAGGAAACATAGCCGCTAGATATTGAGCTCGTTGAGGTACTGTCACTAGGGTTACTAGCAGGAGCAGTTTCCAAAATCACTATAGCTAGGGTTACCAGTAGAAGCAGTTTCCAAAAGCACTATAGCTAGGGTTACCAACAGGAGCAGTTTCCAAAAGCACTATAGCTAGGGTTACCAGCAGAAGCAGTTTCCAAAAGCACTATAGCTAGGGTTACCAACATAAGCAGTTTCTAAAAGCACTATAGCTAGGGTTACCAGCAGAAGCAGTTGCAGAAACCCTAAACCTCTTTTTTAGGCACCTTAAGTGATGAGATTGACCTAATCTCCGGATAGATCAGTGCGCCCTAGCCCAACAAATCTCCTGGTACTCTCAGAAGGCCAAGACGTGAAGTTTGGATTTCTAGTCAAATCTAGGGTTTGACCAAGTCAAGCAAGCCATGACAAACTCTATGAAGTCTGAGAACAAGCTAGGTGGAGCCTCTAACTTTAGATCATGGAAGACAAGGATTGACCTCATCCTTGCTAAGAATAAAGTGTTGGATATTGTGAAAGGAAAGATCGTGAAGCCAGAGTTTAAAGAAGGAGAAGAGAAGGAACCGCAGAACATTGCAGCTATGGAGAAGTTCAAAGATGTTGACATAAATTCCATGAGTATCATAGTGGATTCCATAAAAGACCACTTGATACCCTACATCTCCCATCTTGACTCATCAAAGAAGATGTGCGATGACCTAACAAATCTCTTCTCAGTCATAAACATTGGACAAGTTATGAGTTTGAAGAATGAGCTTTGTGACATGAAGATGAATGATGACGACATCATAACATCATACTTTGTAAGGATCTCCCAGTTAAGAGATCAACTACAAGCTATTGAAGAGATCACTTCGGAAAAGGAATTGGTGAACATAGTACTCAATGGTCTTCCCAAGACATGGGATGCATTTGCCGCAAGCATGAACACAAGGAAGGAGTACCCGATATTTGAAGAACTTTGGACTTACTGTTCTCAAGAAGAATCAAGGATCAATGCAAAAGAGAACCCCCAAAAGAAGTACGATGATCAAGCCTTCACAACAAGATTTAAGAACTTCAGAGACAAAAGAAAGTTCGATTCAAGAAGGAAGCCAAAACAAAGAAAAGACATTTCAAAAATACAATGCTTCAACTGTCAAAAGTACGGTCACTACAGGAATTAGTGTCCCGAGCTAAAGAAAAGGAAGGAGAAACATGAAGCATCGATTGTCGAAGAAAAGGAACCTGCAAAGAAGACTAAGTAGGATGGAAGAGACTTCTTCTACTAAAAGGTAACAACACTCTTCTTATTTCTTGTACATATCTTGCTTGCATCATCTCTGTACATATCTTGTATATCCATCTCTTGGAAAATAATGTGTTCCAAGAAGAACTATACCTATGAAATAGCAACAAGATAAGAATGAATATCATTAGATAATACACAAAAAGGGATGAAATACAAATCATGTGGAAGCTACTGCAAGATAAGTCGAATCAATCATGAAGAGACTTAGAAGTCAGACATCAAGAGGAATTGGAGAAAGACTTATGACGACAACTAAGATGGAAGCATGGACTCTGTTAGTCAAAGAAAGCCAATAAGAATGCAGATGAAAGTATGGACTCTATCAAACGGAGGGAGTCGATTATATGCACTCTTACATGAAGCAAGGTTTAGGAGGGAGCTAATCCTATGATCCATTGAAGATGATGAAATATATATATCCATGGTAGCAGCAATGAAAGACAATACATGTTCAACTCAACCGCAGAAGAAGACCTCTTCGAAGAAAAGCCTCAAAGTATTCCTGGTTGTCCATCCAGATCCGTGAACCTATGATGAAAGGAAGAAGTGGAATCTCTAGAACATGGAATCTCCATGAACCCAAGAGATAATGAAAAACATGAAGAAGAACATGAAGATTCCAAGAAAGAAAGAAAAGTTAGAACAACCAGTCATTACATCAATAATCACAATATTACCAAGCCTGATATGAAAGCAATCAAGCAGAAGAACTGAAAGTCGTGATGAAGAACAGTGTATGGAAGACTTATGAATGAAAGCATTGCGAGATCTAGAACCAGAGGTTCTCTCAGATGGAGGGAGAAGACTATGATGATTACTTGTTCCAGTACACTAGACATATCACTACATGAGTCATTATATCATCCGCAACATCCATGAGTTGGAATTCTACATAAGATAAATGCAAAGAATGTTCTCTAGAGAAATTGAATAAAGAGCGTATGAAGAGCAATCTCAAGACTTTGAGGGATACCAGAAAGAGACTCTTGTATGCAGACAAAAAGAAGGCAACTTGGTGGAGAACCTCCAGTGCACAACAGAAGCGTGGTGAAGATTTCCTATAACATCAAGATGACTACTCAGAAGATCAGATCTCATGATGACAGAAGAAGTGCCACATGGATATGTTCCAATTTTCCAACTATGATATACTCTATTGTTCAGATCTACATGAAGCCTTCACAGTATTCCAGACTAAAGCACATTTGAAATCAATCATTACATTATCCATGATGAAGTCCAGAAAGGAGAGGTAAAGCTCAAGTATATTCCCACTGATAAGCAGACAACATATATTCTGACAAAACCTCTATCTAGAATCAAGTTTGTATATTTCTAAGAGAAGATGGGGATCGGGAAGATTCTCCAAGCTAAGAGAAGGTATGGAAAAATATTTTTGAAAAACATTTTTGAAAAACATTTATTTTTGTGATTTAAGTAACTCTCCAGTTAGGAGGGAGCATTTATTTTTGCAGTTGAAAAATAGTCCAGATTGGACAGATGCTTTCCTGTTCGGAAAGTAGATTGAGATTTATGATGGACAATGGCTTCCCATTGTAGTTAACATGGGAGGTAGACTGATTGCTGATGTATCATAGACAACGAATTCCAATTGTGGTTAACATGGGGAGTGGTCTAGGACAGTCATTCTTCTTGGCAGTCACTCTGAGTAGTGGTCAGGTAGAATGGTCCGCCTCACTGAGTAATCATTCTTTCGAAGTTCACAATTGTGAGCAGTTTCAAAGAATGGTCCATTTTGGAGGTTAATGCATGACAGACATTCCTCGAGGGTTATACATTCTCTCCATGTTACACTTTGTTTAGTGTTGGAGGAATGGACCGGGGTGGGGAATGGTCCAGATAGTTATTCCTCGAGGGAAAACTCATTCTCTCCAGGTTACACTTTGTTTAGTGTCAGAGGAATGGCCCAGGGTGGGGAATAGTCCAGGCTTAGAAATCAGGGACAGTCATTCCTTAGGGCAGACTCATTCTCTCTAGGTTACACTTTGTTTAGTGTTGGAGGAATGGCCCAGGGTAAAGAATGGTCCAAACATTTCTTAGGGTTTATACATTCTGTCCAGGGTGCACTTTAATTAGTGTAGGAAGAATGGCCCAGGGTGAGAAATGGTCTAGACTCATAAATAAAAAAAATAATCCTTCTTCCTTGTTTGTGAAGAGTAGGGCAGATAGCCCATTGCTGATGAGGGCATATATTCTTTCAGATCTCACAAACGTGAGTGAAAAATCTGTCCAGAGGATTCAATTTAGCTTTAACAATATTTTCTATGCAGGATGGCATCAGATGATTGTCATGGAGACTACCTGTCTCCAGATAGTAGAGATATACTACTGTGGTGGATATGTTCCACTATTCGTGAGGCATATATTCTTTTAGAGCTCACAGATGTGAGTGAAAGATTGGCCTAGATAATTCAATCTATATCATTAACATTGTTTCTGTGCAGATTGCTATCAGATGTTTGTTATGAAGACTATATGACAATAGATGAATACTACTATGGCAGATACTCTTTCAGAACTCACAGATGTGAGTGAAAGATTGGCCCAGACAAATCAGTTTATATCATAACATTGTTTCTATGCAGGATGCTATGGTGAATATGTTTCACTGCTCGCAACCATACGTTGTTGATCAAGTACTTGTGTGTTACTTGACGTGGTAGTGAACCACTGGATTATAGTTATGCACTACTATGAATAGACACAGTTGTGGTCTATCCTTGTTCTAATTGCCTTGAAGACTATCAACAATTTATTGGAGATAATGATCATTCAGATGGATGATGAACAGAGGTTTTCCAGATGGAAAACAATTCAAAACTTCTACTCCTCTTGTATCACTCTATGGTGAGAGTGACTTATCTAGCATCATATCTAATTACTCAGATGAAGTATGGTTTCGAGAATTGATGCAGCTGATGGTGATGGTGATGCTCATGATCTAGTCATGAAATAGTCTAGATGACTATATTGATGCTACCGGGTAAATGGTATATTTTGTGCTCAAGTCCATTACCTGTAAAAACCTCTCTAGCTAGGAGGGAGTGTTAATATTATGGTAGCTACTGGAGGTATTTACCTCCACATGTGAACCTAACGAGAATAGAAGACTCCGGGAAGCAAGAGAAACCCTAATGAGTTGGATAATAACCCTAGAAGCCTTATCTGCTCAAGAAGATAATTTATATTAGGTTATTAGCCTCCAAGAGAAGAAGTTGGCCAGAAATTATAATAATATACTAAACAGACACTTATTCAGAAGGAGAAGTCAGCCCCAACAAAACTGGCAGAACTACTATAAATACAGGGTGCAAGTTCTCATTTGTTACATCTCAGAATTACAGTTCTGCAGTTTGGAGCGCACTGCAGTTGCAATCTGGTGCGCAGGTTTGGAGGAAGAGCTAGTGCAGCTGTAGCAGCAACAAGTTCTCAGTTTTGGATTGAATATCTCTTGGCCAGGGTTTGGGACTATCTGATCAGTGTTTTGTGTTGCGCTATTCTTGGAGAGAGGTGCACTACCCTTTGTTTGGCTATCTACCCTAGGGTTTGCTTCTGGAGGAATTCTTAGTCAAGGTTAAGGTGCTTGGAGGGAGGCTTCGACCTATGGTTGGGTGACGAGGGTATCGTCAATGGTAAAATGAGCACACCATCTTCTATGTTCTAACAATATCTACATACAATAAATTAGGTGCAAACCAGTAGAATAAATATACATGCAATAAATGAAATACAAAACAATGGAATATGAAATAAGAGTAGAAGCATGCACCTTTGTATCTCCTCTTCTACATTTGTGGTTAAGAGTCCTTCGTCTTCTCCAATTATTCTGTTTGTTTCAATGTGGGAATGCAAAAAATACAATGAACATGAATGTAAGTTGGTATGTAAGGGAAAACAAGTAGTATGTACATACAATAAATGAGAATCAAAGGAATAGAATAAAATATAGAGTTAGAAGCATGAAACTTTGTTTTTCTTGATCCATGGTTGTGGTTATATATAATTTTTTCCTAGCCAAAATAAATTACAAGCCAGAAAATATTAAGAAGTTGGATGATCCTAGCTAAATGATTTGGTTTTGTGCAACAAAGTATCCAGATATGCTTTGAGACATGGAAATATGATTTTGTAATATGTTTGATGTATATTTCATAATTCAAGTACAAGACAAATTGTATCATGGTCAGACCAGTTTGTGTACAAAATAAAGAGGGTGTATTGTGATATGGAAACATTTGACCATATGGTAAATAAGTGTGTTTTGTACATGTTTTATCTTAACCAAAAGAAAGCAGAGATTGTAATTGCACATGTAGTTTTCCAATTATTTTGTTATGACACTGTTTTGGAACATGTCAACACTGAAGTCTCCTAGAATGATAATGGTTTCGTTCAGATGTAAATTGTGTAATGCATTTGAAAAAACATTCATTATGTTAGCAATGTTGCATACAGAGCGACACAAAGATTGAATATTGCAATTTGCAATCCACGGAAAACTACTCTTGCTAGCACCATCTCAAAATATTTTTCTTCTACAAGAACATTTTGCAAAGGCATGTAGGTATGGTTCAAAGTTTGCAGAAAAAATAGGAGAAAAATTTAAGAGCGGGAGGGAAAGATATGCCAACCTCTAAGGAAAGTCTGCAACATAGGAGTGATGAATAAATACCTAAACATTCTTATTTACAAACTGTAAATAGTAAACAGTAAAGAATGAATATGAATGAAACCATGGTATTGAAACTTACTCATCAATGATGAACCACAGAATCCCAGGTCCAATTACGAGTGCAGGATTTCAACTCTGCAAAGTGCAATAACATGTCCAAGAACTACCCAAGATTTGCATTCAAGGTCCTAGAACTTTTTTCTTTATAACTTACTGAAATATGTCACCGACAAAGATGGATAATGCCCGACAATGGTGTGCAATTTTGTTGCATCTTAGCTACCATTGTACCATACCTAGCCCTTTTAGACCTACCTGTAGTTTTCTTTTACAAGAACATCCTGTAAAGGAAACAAGTTTGCCATCGTATTTTTCATGTGAAAGACATGGGTTTGATTCCTGTATGGGATAGGTAGGTACTCATTCCCAAGCAAGCTTGGAATATCATTGAGGGAAAGGTGCAAAGGCTAAATAATTCCTTATTCAATCAAGGCGTTAGATTTCCACTTCGTCACATACGAAAAAGGACCAAGATTTGTAATGCTAGAAAAAATGACAGCTGGAGTTGCACAGACAACATCGACATGCACATGGTGCAGAGTCTGGGGAAAAAATTGGAGGAAAATTTAAGAGTAGGAGAAAAAGATATGCCAACGTCTATGTAAAGTTTGCAGGAAAAGAATGATGAATAAATACATCAACATTACTTGCAAACTGCAAATAGCAAACAACAAACAATGAATACGAATGAAACTATGGTATTGAAACTTACTTGTCAATGGTGAACGACAGAATTGCAAGCCCAATTGTGAGTGTAGGATTTAAAACTTGCAAAGTGCAAAAAACAACTCCAACTGTCGGTGCATGACCCCAACCTTGCAAAGTCAAAGAAACAAAATCAAGAAGCAAGCAACAAACTAGTGAGCATGCATGAATAGGTCCAACTGAAGGGTAGGTGCAGAACCTCAACCCTACAAAATTGAACCAAACAACAAGAAGCAACAAAAAATGAACTAGTGAGCAAGCAACAACCAATGAACCAATAAAGAATATATGTATCTTCAATGATGACTAAATTTATTCCAAGCAAAGAAGAAATATGAAACATATGATGACCATGCGAGTGGAAATACTTAAACATTCTTACCTGCAAACTATAAACTGTAAACGACAAACAACGAATACAAATGAAACTATGGTATTGAAACTTACTTGTCAATGATGAATGACAGAATCGTAGGTCCATTTGTAGGTGCAGGACTTGAACCCTGCAAAGTGAAAAAACATCTCCAATTGTGGGTGCAGGACTCCAAAATTGCAAAGTTGAAGCAAACAAAAGAAAGTAGCAAGCACCAACATTGATCCGGATTATTTTCGGCACGAAATGAGAGCGGAGATATAATAAAGAAATGCACAGAGATATTGCAGATATTCAATAATATAACAGAAATTTATCAGAGATGCAACCATAAACACAGATATACAGTAATACACGATTTCTATTAATCAAAGAAATGTACAGAGACTGTAAAAATACAGAGTGAAAGACTCGCTAGAATGGTGGCAGCTTATCTCTGAGGAGAGATGTGACGGCTACTCGCATTCGCAAGAAGATGATTACAATGAGGCTCGGAAGGCCTTTTTACAATAGACGGGAATTCCAAGAGTCCTAGACATCCAAAAACCTAACCCTAGGAGATGAAGCGCCAAAAGTCATGTGGGCCCCGTTTGGGTAAGTTGGTGCATCAACTTCCCGGGGTCGTAACTTTTGCATACGATCTTCGTTTTAGGCGTGTGATAGCT
>ML808114.1:67410-104609 GCA_009831015.1 Picea engelmannii | reverse complement strand
GATCTCGAAAAAACTTCATTTAGGCCCTCAAAATGGCCCCGGAAGTGAAAACCTGCTAAAAATAGTAAATTGCCAAAATGGCCAGAAAACTGTTTTGAGCCATTTGGAAAAGGTGGGTGGCCTTCGATATCCACCTGGATCAAACATGTCCAATTGTAGGTGCAGGATCTCAACCTGGCAAAGTTGAACCAAACAACAACAAGCAACAATCGACGAACGAACGGACCAACGAACCAATGAACAAGCAACAACCAATGAACTAGTAAACAATATATGTATCTTCAATGATGACTAAATTGCATTCCAAGCATAGAAGAAGTATGAAACATATGATGGCTATGCTAGTGGCGGTGGACAACAATATTGTCCAAATTCACTGCAACATTGTATGGAAAAATTCAAGGAAAAATGCACTGTGACATGCCTATTTAAGTAAACATTTAAGGTTGTTAGGCATGTTTAAGGGCCTCACGCTATGTAAACATTTAAGCCGTCATGCCTATTCAAGTACCTCAAAAAGAGTGTCAATGCTCAAAACTTTCAGTATGTAAACATTTCAATAGAAATAGAAATAATAAAAAAAATTAAAAAAGAGCGTCCATGCTCAAAACTTTCGATATGTAAACATTTCAATAAAAATTAAAAAAATTAAAAAAGAGCGCCGATGCTCAAAACTTTGGATATCTAAACATTTAAAACATTGGGAATAACAAAGTTGGCAATAAGACTTTGAATCTATTCTCCAATGAGATGATGACATATACGGTTTTTTTTATTATATAAAAAATAATGTTTTTAGTTCTCTAGTTCGAACAATAGAGATGATGCGAAAATTTATAGTCAAAGGACATATTAATATGAAGTCAACGAATTATCGATCGCTATATTTCCTCTACGCCTTCGACATGGACTAATAACATATAAGTTTATAACATCAAAAAAATTAAATTAAAAAATATAACATCAAAAACATTAAAAATATATAACATTAAAAAATATATATATAACATATAAAATATATAATTTGAAAAGTATAACATATTACATAAAACAAAACAAGTGATGCATGGCAGTGTAGTCCCTGCCGGGTTGGAATCAGAATAAATGCACAGGTATGGAGGGACCGTGGGAGAATGAGAAGCCCGAAGTACTAGAGACACATGGAAATTGTCGCGGACACGTGGCAAGAAACAATCAAGATATGTGGTATCCATGTAGAAAATGACACATGGCACTCTGCGACACGTCAGCCATAAGACGTCAGGCTGCTACATGAATCTGGGAGAATGTCACTCCAGGATTTTTCCTTCCAGAACAAACATATTTCCTCTGAAGCCCGGAGCCCCGAAGAGTCGGAGTCCCAAATTCCAAAATTAGTTAATGATAATATTATATTAATATCGGGTCAACAAGTAATTAGCGAGAAAGTCACTTTGTGAGAAATTTGTTCCATCGTTAAATATGGCCAGGGGAGTTCTAAAATTGGCAGGTTGGTAAAACTTTAGCAGGGATGCTAAAGTGCTAGGGTCGCCCAGATTGCACATTGGAAACTGATCGACGACTCACGTTCATTTTGGAAAGAGAAGGCGCCCGAACGTTAATCTCCTAGAGCAATTCTAGCATTGAAACCATTTAATTTTTGAATGTATTCTCATTCTAATTATACTGTGTTTTGCATAGTTCATCTTGCTTTTATTTTCTTAACAAGATTATGTAATTTTTCCTATTACCAGTAGTGCAACAGATAGCTACTAAAAAGCACAGATATCCCCATCACTTGTAACTTGATATATTGTTGGAGTCTGACTTGCTATCTTGGAAATTTCCATTCCTACGTTGTAGGTTTTATCTCTTTAATGTATTTATGAAATTCATTTATAATGATCTTTGTATACTTCCAACTGACTTTCATCCCAATATTTAGAGTCAACTTCAATTTCCATAGTCAATTCTCTAATTTTTCCCATGGACAAAGTAAGCAACATCCATTTCATTCTATTAAATAGATCATGTGGCTTGTCTGTCTCTATATGTGCTAGGATAAATAAAGTTATATGTGGTGGAAAAAAAACAAATATAATTTTTTTTGAAAATGTGTTCAGTGTCGAAGATTCTTTGATCTTCTTGTGTGACCTTTGTGTTTGCTAGTTTTTTTCTATATATTAACACACACCTAACATGGTTGCTTATTTTCACAAGTTTTCAACTCATTGTAGTTAATTTAAACTGTGTGAAAAGAAGGCGTCGAGATAGAAGAAGATGCCATTTTCCTGAATATTTTGTCCGTGAGCAGCAAGCCCACTTTGTAGAGGTTGATCTGCAATTTTTCTCCAGGAAGAGGGCATCTTTGTAACATGTCTATCCAACTGAAATATTTGCAAGATGCCTATGACAGTTTAGTATAGTACCAATTGATATATTTGTAACATGTCTATCTAGTTGATTGTTTTTTGGCAATGATAAAATTTTTTGAAGGTTCTTATTTCTGTGGATATTCTTGCAGATATATTTACAAGTATGTTGACCCTTGAATCTGTTAGGACCAAAACGACAACCTAACGAGGATGTCAATCCTACAACGTTTTTATAGATGTGGTACTCCTCTTTAAGTTTTTCCTGGGGCGTGTATAGTTCGAATGTGGGACTTAGAGAAAGTCTGTCGTAATGACTTAAAGCAATACAAAACGATAGATAATGTTTTTTTTTGTTTTTTGAAATAAAGGTTCCTCGAAAATAGGACCAGGAATCACACACATTAAACATTCAAATTAAATAAACACAATTTCCTGACATCCAACATAGTTCAAGATAAATATTTCCGAGCACATAAAATAAAATAAGATGACCGACATGCATAAAGAGAACTAACTTTGCATTCCGAAAATAAGGTTACAAGGCACCGTTGAGATTGTTCCCGAAATAGTTTTCTTTGAAATTTATCAAAAAATAATAATGTTTGTTACATGTTCCTTGAAATTTAAATGTGTTTGTCATATAGACTGGGATTGGGGCTTCCACGGCCCATAAAAAAATAAGTACAAGAAATAGGATTGTAGAAAGAAGAAGTGGGTGACGGTAGACAACAAGACCTGAAAAGAAGAAATTGGAAGTTATCAGTCTTTGGTTAGACATTTCTATTTAAAGAGGTGGAATAACTGGATTGATAAAGAATGTAGGTTGTGATCGGTATAGACTTACAATGATGGTATCTCTCTCCCCCTTTGATATTTGCTTGTTGATGCCTTTTTATTGCTCTTGTCGACGGTTATTGGAATCGTGCCAACCGCTTGTTTCCCTTCGTCAGTGAGCTTGTCGATTGCCTTTTGGAGCCATTATTCAATGTAGCTTCTCATGGGGGGCACGTTAATATCATGCCAGATTTTTATGTTGAAAAGCTTGCTTTTTAATTCCCTTAGATCGATAGAAAGATTACGCAGAGCCTGTTCAATTTCTTGATTTTTTACCGAATAGTCCACTAGCCAGTTGTCCACGTCATCCTCATCATATTCAAGGATGTCGTAAAACTTTTCTAAAGACAACCCCTTAAAAATATCAACTTGTTCATCGAAGGATTTCTTGGTTAAGAACAAGGAGTTGAGGATTAATTTGGGGTCTTGGACCTCGTTGGTACTTCCGACTAAGTCTATTTCGGTCAACTTTCTGAATAATTCTTCTTTCTTTGATACAACATGTTCACATGATAGGACAATGAGATGTAGGTTCTTAACTTTCTCTTTTCAACATGCATTTAATTGTTTGATCTGGTTTGGGGAGGGGATATCTTCTTCTCTTCTTCTTATTTCTGTCATGTTGGTGACATTGATGCCAAAAGGGATGACCACGCCTAATTGTTTGATACTTTTTGATGTTTCTGAGGCTTTAGTAATTAGATCTATTCTTTTCCTGATATTCTTCTCCACATAGCCTCTACACGATGTGAGGAGGTTGGAGGATCCTTTTAACTTGGTTGCAGGGGTGGCAGCCATGGTTATTGCTAAAGGACTGACAAGCAATGGGATAGGAATCAAAGCTTCCTCCAATTCCTTGATTCAGTCCTTCAGTTTGGCATTCTCCGCCTCAAGGCCTCCAATGGAATCATCAAGAGCATCTCTGGTTGCTCGTTGAATTTGGGAGATTTGATGCATGTTCCTAAGATTAATCTCTGAATGAGATTTCTCTTTTTTATTTCTTACATCTCTCTTTTCAATAATTAAATTTTTAGATTTGTTGTCAATAAAAATGCTTTGGAATACGAAGGATTCATCTTCGTAAAAAATATCGGTCTCAGCGATTTCCATTAGGGGATTATGGTGGATCGTGTCCTTGGAATGATCAATGTTGGGGAATACGTTTTCGAGATCAGTCTCAAGTTCCATGTCTTCACTTTCAGTTCCGGGCTCTTCCTCTTCTTGCACAACGTTTTTTTTCTTCTTCCTCACGGGAAGCCTGTGAGAACTATCAATTTTACCTGGAGGAGGGTTCTTATCTACTCCTCTGTTTGAAGAATTGTGGGTTGCTTCATTACTGGGGTGGGCCATTGGAGTGATGCTCCAGGATGTCGTACTCTTGGGAGTGGCAACTGGGGATTGGACACTCTTCTCACCGCCACCTTTTCCCTGTTGTTTGTACAATTCATTGGTGCTTTGCAATGTCTCTAGGTTGCCATCATCAAGAGCAAGAGTGTTCTCATCATTGTCTCTGTCTTTGTTCAAGAGTGTATGGATAAAATAATTGTTGAAGCCAACTGCTAGTAAATGTTCTACAAAAATCCCATTAGGGTCGAACTCTCTCAGCCTTTCATCATATCTTAGGTTCAAGTTGTTGAAATGGCCTGCGAGTTTGTCAATCTTATTGACATTCCTGAACACGAAGTCCCGGACTTTCCAAGGTAGAGGAATGAACTATTTTTTTCTCTTCTCATGGAAAAAATGCAACCGGTAGTTATATTGCCTTGCTACTTCTTTAACAAACATTTTGTCCGTAATGTGTCATGGAAGGAAAGTAGGATTTTCCTTGGAGCCAAAAATCATTATTACACTGTAATTCTCCATTTGTTCAAGTGTCCCCTTCCTATCCAAAAAATTAGTTTCCTGGTCAGACATCCATGGATCATCCTTTCCTAACAATAAATCTTTGAAAACTGAGACAAAGTCATTAAAAAACTAATACAAACAATGGGAGGCCTTGTGCATCCATCGGCCTGGTACCAGAAGGTTACTGGGTTGAATTCACAGTTTACCTTCTTGGACACAAACAATTTTGGAAATGGACAACAATGCGCTATTGCAAAAACCAAGTAGGATGACATATACACTTTCTTCTCCTGTTTGAATCATGACAATTGGGAACATATTTCAATTGAAATCATCTTCTCGATATAAAAAATGGCATGTTCCTTGACCGTGAAATACAAAATATAAAGAATCATGTGGGAAATGCTTGTGGTGGATTCATGTCCCGTTATTCTCATAAACAACCAGAAAATTTCTCGAAATGGATTTCTAAAAGAACTAACCTGCAACCTTGTGATATCTTCAGGAACTGTCATCGGGTCTTCCAGGAACTTGGGTAAGAGGTCCAACCCGTTATCATTCTTTTTTAGGAACTCCTCGCAGTCTTCTCTTCTAAAGGTCAATGTTGGCTCTGACAATCTCAACATCTTGCCAAAGACTTGAGGTGATAAAGAAACAGGAGAGCGGTCCCGCAGTGGAATAATTCTTTGGCTTGAAATATATCTCTCAGCACACCAAGAGACCACCTCCTTACAGTCAAAGACTTCATGGACACAACCTGCAAAAGCAATTCCATAGGTCCAAACTACTTCATTCTAGGCTGAAGGGGATGAGGAGTAAGAATATGCCCTGGACCACTAGAATTTCTAGTCCTCACACCTGAAGATGTTCATTGTATCTCCACATAATTGTTGTCGAGCTGCTACCATAAGTTGACGAGAACGTTTGTTTTCTCCAGACGATGTTTGAAATGAACACTCAGAAGGGATAATATAACCCTCCTCAAATCTTGTTCTAATGTGTGTGAATGGGAGAAATCCTCGAGCCTTTCACTCATTAATGACAATCTCTATGGTTCCTGCATGATGAGTTGTTATCATTAAAGATAACTAATTGCATACTTAGAAAGAAGTGCGAAGGTGGCGGGGATGATGAAGAGCAATTAAGGATTGGAGATTTCGTGAACCCACCAACCTGACGACCCATGAAAGACATTCCATGATGTTTGAAATGAACACTCGGAAGGGATAATATAACCCTCCACAAATCTTGGTTTAATGTGTATTAATGGGAGACATCCTTGAGCCTTTTGCTCATTAATAACAATCTTTACGTTTTCTGCATGATGAGATGTTAGCATTAAATCTTACTGATTGCATATTTAGAAAGAAGTGCGGAGGTGGCGGGGACGGGGAAGAGAGATTAAGAAATGGCTAAGTATGGAAAGCAGTCGGTCGGGCTTCAAAATAGGGTCACAAGGGATACTCAGGAGAAGTGAGGGCCCGACGGTCAAATTGTATGTCTCATAACTTTTGAGTGCAAAATATGTAACATGGAAGAGGGCATGATGGGGCAGTCCAGCGGTCAATTTGTATATCGTGGAACTTTGGGTGTTGTTTGTAGGTCGCGGAACAATGGAAGCGCAATCTTGAGCCCGCTTGTCCGGGAACCCGTAATAGAAAAAGTGGCTAACTATGGAATAGGGAAGCGGTCCATCAGACTCGTTTTCGCTAATATATTGAAATTTGTAATGGATATCCCATTACCTAGCAAGATCTTTTCTGCATGTTTCTAGACAAGTTGTGTAGGGATAGTCAGTGTGACTGTCTCCTCAAGCCTTTCACTCATTAATGACAATATTTACGATTGTTGCATGATGAGTTGTTAGCATTAAAGCTTAGTAATTGCATACTTGGAAAGAAGTGCGAAGGTGGCGGGCACGGGGAACAACAATTAGGAATTGGAGATTTTGTGAACTCACCAACTCAACGATCCATGAAAGAGATTCCAAGAAATGGCCAAGTATGGAAAGCAGTCGGACGAGCTTCAAAATAGGGTGACAAGGGATCCTCAGGAGATGTGAGGGCCCAACGATCAAATTGTATGTCTCATAACTTTTGAGTGCAAAATGTGTAACACGGAAGAGGGCATGATGGGGGAGTCCGGTGGTCAATTTGTATATCGTGGAACTCCGGGTGATGTTTGTAGGTCACGGAACAATGAAAGTGCAATCTAGATCCCGCTTGCCCGAGAATCCATGATTGAAAAAGTGGCTAAGTATGGAATGGGGAAGCGGTCGGTTAGAGTCGTGATATAAAAGCATGAGTAGAAATGTGAACCCGTGAGTTCGCCAACCCACACACTTAGACATTTTCAGAAAAACAACTAAGTAACTAGAAAGAGAAAGTAGAGGGGAAAAAGAAAGGGGAATTCGGTTAAGTATAGAAGAGGGAAAAGAAGGGAATAAAAGAGAGTGGGAAAATAGAAAAGGGGAGGGAAATTTTCGGAAGCGGGGTCTCAAACAAGCCCCATTGTTTCAAAATCATCATTTTCTAGTCCAATATTTTATCAACATACTCGTTTTGTATTGTGTTTGTATCATTAAAAAGGGTGTGAGAAAATGCAAATATAAACTATAACTTGATTTTTTACTATAACTATGTATAGTTGATCTACATGCGCTATTGATGTTTGGCTTTTGTAGATAACAATGGGTTAGGATAATTTTTCATTCTTACTGTGATAAGGCCTTAAAAAAACTAGAATAAGTAACCATTTTTTCCAATTCATTTCTCACACAAAAAAATTCTCTGATCCCATAATATTCATCTTTGTCGATCCGATAATAGGGAGGTTGATTTGGTAGATTGGGCTATTGATCATTTCATGCGACTGGGGTGCGTCAGCTAATGCTTTGATGAAGATTTGTTTTTATTGCAACCTGTGGGAGTAATTGTGTTTTTGATACATTGTTTAATGCCTTGAAATATTATGTTAATTATTAAACTTCTTGCAACAGATTATTCATTGAATGGTTTGTTGTTTCCCTCTGTTTTTACCTCTATTATTTTACTTGTCTTTCATTACTCTGCTACCAGCCAAGGGGAACCCTCATCCATATCATCTTGCCAATTTGACCATGCTTTTGTCTTAGTGAAACAACCCTCTAACTCACCAACAAATTCAAAATAATGACCATTCCAAATTTTCGGTGGCCTGGCTCTGGCCTTTAGCACTCAGGTGCAGACTTTAGGAGCAACAATAACTATGAAGTCAATTAGACATCTCTACACGCTCTTCAATCAAAGAATAGAGAAAATGAGTCATAGTTATACTTTCAAGGATGTGTTTGCATAAGAGAAGCATAAAAAAGATACAAAGAAATCAATGGAGGGTTGTTGAAATAAACTTATTGTACTGTCAACTTGACCGTAAGTATAAGAACGAAGAACTTGAATTTTAATATTGTGGTTGATTTCATAGCCCCATTTTACTTCAGCTAGCATATATCATTTTTTTTCAAAATATTTGCGAAGAAGAAATTTGGTAATTTCATTAATAAAGTAAAAGTGCTCAAATAGAGGCCAGGGGATGGACAACCAATAGTATGCTTCCTTTTCGAGTGAAGGAATCAAGGAAGCGAGAGGGAAATAAGAGATCATTCGCTCAGTAAGGTTGAGATGAGAAGGAAACTTCTTGGGCGGGACCCCAACTCCCGCATCGTGAATTAGTGTTGCTATGTTCTATCTACATTACGAATGGAATTGAATGTTGGTTTGAAACTGTGTGAAATTCATTTATGTTTCTGTAGAAGCCTCATGTGATCGACACAATGCATTGTCATATAATTGTTCCATGCTTAATATTTGATCAAATTACTTGAGTCAATACAGTATTTAAGAATTACAAGACTATCGAACCATGCAAATGAGAAGAGGTGTTAAATCCAACAAAGAATCCCAACCAAGATTCCAAGGAAATTTTTTAATAGTAAATCTATAAGAAAAATAGTGGGTAATATATATTTATCCATAGACATTGGATTGAGTTCTTTGCACCGAAGCATTGAACATAATTGTCATAAATACAAGTAGAGGAGTTACGAAAAAAAAACATGCATACAATTATGTGTTGTTCATCTAGTGCAACAACATGAGAAGGCATCGACAAGCTCTTGAACATGCATACAAAACTAATTATCATGCTTTTTTAGGAACTCCTTGCAATCTTCTCCTCCGAAGGTCAATGTTGGCTTCAACAATCTCAACATCTTGTGGAAGACCCGAGGTGACAAAGAAACATGAGAGTGGTCCCGCAGTGGAATAATTCTTTGGCTTGAAATATATCTCTCGGTGCACCAAGAGACCACCTCCTTACAGTCAAAGGCTTCAGGGACACAGACTGCACGAGCAATTCCAGAGGTCCAAATTACTTCATTATGGGCGGAAGGGGATGAGTAGTAAGAATATGCCTTGGACCACTAGGAATTTTGGTGCTCACCCCCTAAGATGTTAATTGTATCTGCAAAGAACATGAGACTGGTCCAACAATTGAATAATTCTTTGGCTTGAAATATATCTCTCGACGTACCAAGAGACCATCTCCTTACAATCAAAGAATTCAGTGACACAACTTGCACCAGGGACAAATCCAAACCCTAAAAATGAAAGGAAAGGATACATCTCTGAGGGCTAGGATCGCCATCTGATTCGAGAGACTCAAACTCTCGTGCTGCAAAGCGGCTATTGCGTTCAACGTCGGTTTATTCTCTGAAACCCCTTACTTTGGTCTTCTTAGGGATACCATCGTCGAGCTGGAAAGTGCTCCCCGTTATGGTGGATTTAAATTTGGGCGCAGGAGTGGGAACAACGTCCGCATTGCCATCATCCATTGTCGTATCATCGTCCATCAGATCATCTTCTTCCGGCTCGAAATCGTCTGCATCAACCTTTGCGCCAACCATTCTTTCGCGCTTTTCTGCAAAATCCCTAAAATTTGGAGCGGGCAATGGATATACATAGAAAATGTAGGATATACAAGTTTATAGGGTTACAAAAAAAAAACGTAGGGGGGGGAGGGATATACATGTTTATAAGGTTATAAAACAAATAAACGCTGGGGGTTGTCTGAGCAAGGGGGGTTGCCTTGTAATTCTTTGGATTGAAATATATCTCTCGACGCACTAGGGACCATCTCCTTACTTCCTTCTGGGTGGAAGGGGATGAGTAGTAAGAATATTCCCTGGACCACTGGAAGTTCTGGTCATCATGCCCGAAGGTGTTTATTGTATCTCGACATAACTGTTGTCGAGCTGCTGCCATAAGTTGACGAGAACGTCTGTTTTCTCCAGATGATGTTTGAAATGAACAATCGGAAGGGATAATATAACCCTCCACAAATCTTGGTTTAATGTGTATCAATGGGAGATCTCCTCTAGCCTTTTGCTGATTAATGACAATTTCCATGATTCCCACGTAATGACTTGTTACCATTAAAGCTTACTAATTGCATACTTAGAAAGAAGTGTGAAGGTGGCGGGGACGACGAAGAGCAATTAAGGATTGGAGATTTCGTGAAGCCGCCAACTCGATGATGCGCGAAAGAGATTCCATGATGTTTGAAATGAACACTAGGAAGAGATAATATAACCCTCCACAAATCTTGGTTTAATGCATATCAATGGGAGATATCCTCGAGCCTTTTGCTCATTAATGGCAATCTTTATGGTTCCTGCATGATGAGTTGTTAGCATTAAAGCTTAATAATTGCATATTTAGAAAGAAGTGCAAAGGTGGTGAGGAAGACGAAGAGCGATTAAGGATTGGAGATTTCGTGAACCCGCCAACCCGACGACCCGCGAAAGAGATTCCAAGAAATGGCCAAGTATGGAAAGCGGTCGGTCGAGCTTCAAAATAGGGTCACAATTTATAATAAGGAGACGTGAGGGCCCGATGGTCAAATTTTATGTCTCCAAACTTTTGACTGCAAAATGTGTAACACGGAACATGGCATGATGGCGAAATTCGGCGGTCAATTTGTATATTGTGGAACTCCGGGTGTTGTTTTTAGGTCGCAGAACAATGGAAGCGCAATGTTGAGCGGGCCTGCCTGGGAACCGACGATCGAAAAAATGGCTAAGTATGGAATGGGGAAGAAATCGTTCAGACTCATGATATAAAAGCATGAGAGATATTCGGAAAAACAACTAGGTAACCAGAAAGGGAAAGTAGAGGGGAAAAAGAAAGGGGAACTTGGTTGTCAATTTGTATATTGGGGAACTCTGGGTGGTGTTTATAGGGCGCAAAACAATGGAATCGCAATCTTGAGCTCGCCTGGCCGGGAACCCGCGATTGAAAAAGTGGCTGCATATGGAATGGGGAAGCAATTGGTCGGGCTCATGATATAAAAGCATCAGTGGAAATATGAACACGTGAATCCGCCAACACGTGTACTTAGACATTTTCCAAAAAAATGACTAAGTGACCAGGAAGGGAAAGTAGAGGGGAAAAAGAAAGGGGAGGGCAATTTTCGAAAGCGTGAATTGGTCTTAACAAAGCCCCATTGATGGTCTTAACAGTAACTATGAAGTGCATTAGACAGGTGAACATGCTCTTCAATCAAGGAATAGAGAAAGTGAGTCATAGTTATACTTTCCAAGATGTGTTTGCATAAGAGAAGCATAAAAAAGCTACAGAAAAATCAATGGAGGGTTGTTCAAGTAAAACTATTGTACTGTCAACTTGACCGTAAGTATAACAATGATGAATTTTAATTTTAATTTTCTGTGGTTGATATCATAGTCCCATTCGACTTCAGCTAACATATATCCTTTTATTTCAAAATATTTCTGAAGAAGAATTTTCGTAATTTCATCAATCAAGTAAAAGTGCGAAAATGAACTACACATTACATTTGCTTCACAGAGATTACATTAAAAGACAAGACAGGTCTTGTATATTCTTTAAGATCATAGAAAAACTGCTAAAATCCTGAATCTATCATCCAACCATAATTCAAAAACCGGGCCCATGAGAACCTTGAACTACAATACGAAAGCACATGAACAAAAGTCTTCCAAACACAAGACAAGAATAAATCAACGAAGTTTGGGCATTGTATCCCATCTATAGCCAAATCCCCAAATGGGCACCAAGAAATTTGTCGATTACTATATTACTATGAACCAAGATCACTATGAACATTTTCTTCTTATAGTACTATGAACCAATATCACATTGACCTGACAATGTTCTAACATTACTAGTTCTGGAAAATAGTGTCAGCATTTAACTTAATGGAGTTTGAACAATGACAAATTCGCAATATTATTGAAAATGCCTGATGGTTCTGTTCAGAGGAGCAAGCCATTTTGACGGCTCAAAGGATGGACTTGATTTATTCAAAGTTGGGTACTTTGTATGAGGTCTTTCCTCATGCTTCTCATTCTTGGACTGAACAATCTTATGTGCTTCCAGTTCACTTTGTCATGGCACTGCAAAACTCTATTCATATCTTGATTGGGTAGCATGGACATATATAGATCAGATTGTTTCGTTTCTTGTCAATGCATGATAGGATTTTTTTTTTTGGTTCAGTCGATATGTAGTATGGCATTGTTCTCATTTAATGTAAATTTTCTATGGACATGAAAGTGGCGTAACATGTAGACATTGTTTGCATTTTTCTGTAGGTATACTTCATATGGAAATTCTGTCAACCTAGGAAGCACATCTTGTAATACATGTTGTCTAATTGTACAATGTACAATTATGTTGATGAGGGTTCAGATGACAGCATTGAGGAAATGTCTATATATGTAAGGGCATTTTTTACTGCATCGTAGACAATCAATTATGCCATCATTTATGAAAGCATAGGCAGAAGCAAGAGAGTTGCATTTGGCACATACAGGCTCGAAGGGGGTCGAGTACACATTTGTTGCAACCAAAACACCCTCAACCTACGCACATGAGCATAGTAGTTAATATATTGAACACTATAATATATATGTGTACAACAAAAAAGTTGCACAAAATTGTTTAAGGCAATTTTTATGTGCAAAGTGTGGATGGAATTGTAGATGTATATGTACAACAGTTGTCGAGCTAGTTAGTTTCTTGAGATCCTGTACTATGTATGTTCGCAATTTTGTTACAAATGTTTCTTGGGTTGTGCGAAAGATCCTTTCTTTAACATCTCTTTTATTTGTTATATTTTTGAAGAGCATAAGTGGAAATTGCCTTTTATGCAATTGTTGTTCCATTGAGGAAAATAAATTTGAATATGTGTCAAACAATTGTAGTTGCAACATGGAACAGTGTAATAGTTGTGTAAGATAACTGAGATATATGAGCATGTGAAAGTAAAGGACAAAACTGGGTATGGAGAACAATACCATTGCCTTGTCGTTGTCCGAGTCTCCATATTTTATATGGAAAATATGTTGCAAGCCAACTTTTCTCGCGAGTGTGACAGTTGCACCAATGGTTCCGATTGGGTAAATGTCATTGCTCTCTGCAAGTTGAATGATTGTTGTGTCTGGTACAAAACAATATTCTAAACAAACCATGGGAACTTTTTCCACAATACTTGTTTCATTGAGTGATATAATCCGATCACAATCACCACGGTCATATACTATTTTCGGTAATATATTGAAATTTGTCATGGATATCCCATTACTTAACAAGATTTTTTCTGCATGTTTCTGGACAAGTTGTGTAGGGATATTTAGTGTGACTTTCATCATGGCTTCATTGTCTATCATGTTAGCACGCATAATGCATCTAGTTTTGTCTGCCTTGTCTAAGTAGGTGCTATACACGACCATTATGTCCTCGAGGAACACTTGTCCAGTTCGACGGTTGTTCAAGCCTTCTATCGATATTATATTGGGTGTTATAATTTTAGACATGGTAACATTTTTTGAACAGAAGAAGTAATGTGAATGGCAGTTTGTATGATTTTTTTTTTTTTTGCATAAATGTACAAGTAGTTGCACAATTTGGATGAAGTATGCAGGTTAGAGTTTTGTAACCATACCTCTTATTCTGCAGAGCTTGCATTATGTTGGGCGTTTCACTTGGGCTCGTCGATACTTCTTGTGAACTAAAAAGCATGTGTTGTAGATGACATCAACATATTTATCATATCATAGATGAATAAATAACTCAGGATATTTGTTTGGTAAACATAGCAAGAACATAATGTATGAATCTTTACCTTTGGCCTTTTTCGTTTTGTTGATGTTTGCGATGATTGACTACTCATGCCCATGTCACTCATCCAACTTTTTTTGATGCAAACATGTGTACATTGAACATCACAATGACTAAATAAGCATATGCATTATATATTGTTCATAATTGTTTTGGATTTCACATACAGGCTTGAAGGGGATCGAATATGAAATAGGGTGTCAAGGGATACTCAGGAGACGTGAGGGCCAGAAGGTCAAATTGTATGTCTCGGAAATTTTGAGTGCAAAAATGTGTAACACGGAACATGGCATGACGGGGGAGTCTGGTGGTCAATTTGTATATCGCGAAACTCCGGGTGATGTTTGTAGGTCAAAGAACAATAGAAGCGCAATCTTGAACCTGCCAGCTTGGGAGTCCGACTGCCAATTTGTATATTGCGGAACTCCGGGTGTTGTTTGCAGGACATGGAACAATATAAGCGCAATTTTGAGCCCGCCAGCTCAAGAACCCACGATCGAAAAAGTGGCTAAGTATGGAATGGGGAAGTGGTCGGTCGGACTCGTGGTATAGAAGCATGAGTGCAAATGTGAACTCATGAGTCCGCCAACCTATGTACCTAGACATTTTCAAAAAAATGACTAAGTAAAATAACCAGAAAGGTAAAGTAGAGGGGAAAAAGAAAGGGGAATTCGGTTAAGTATAAAAGAGGGAAAAAAAAAGGGATAAAAGAGAGTGGTAAAATAGAAAAGGGTAGGGAAATTTTCGAAAGTGGGAAGTCTCAACAAAGCCCCATTGTTCCCAAATCATCATTTTCTAGTCCAATATTTTATCCACATACTCGTTTTGTGTGTTTGATTTACTATCACTATTGGTATACCTTTTCAAAGATTGTACTTCAGCTTCCTCTGCTGTGGCATATAAGATTTCATCCTCTTGTCCAATTAGTTTGCTTCTTTCAATGTAGCAATGCAGAAAATACAATGGACATGAAGGTAAGTTGGTATGTAGAAATACATGTAAAAAAATAAATGCAGTTCTATTTATTTCAATGTAGCAGTACAAAAAATACAGTTGACATGAAGATAATATATTATGTAGGAAGATATGTAGTATCTACATATAATAAATTAGGTGCAAAGCAGTAGAATAAATATACAGACAATAAATGAAATAAAAAACAATGGAATATGAAATAAGAGTAGAAGCATGCACCTTTGTATGTCTTCTTCTACATTTGTGGTTAAGAGTCCTTAGTCTTGTCTAGTTATTTTGTTTGTTTCAATGTGGGAACACACAAAATACAATGAACATGAATGTAAGTTGGTATGTAAGGGAAAACAAGTAATATGTGCATATAGTAAATGAGAGTCAAAGGAATAGAATAAAAGATAGAGTTAGAAGCATGCACCTTTGTTTTTCTTGATCCATGGTTGTGGTTATATAGAATTTAACCTGGCCAAAATATATTACAAGCCAAAAAATATTAAGAAGTTGGATGATCCTAGCTGAATGATTTGGTTTTGTGCAACAAATTATTGATATATGCTTTGAGACATGGAAATATGATTTTGTAATATGTTTGATGTATATTTCATAATTCAAGTATAAGACAAATTGTATCATGGTCAGACCAGTATGTGTCTAAGAGAAAGAGGGTGTATTGTGAAATGGGCACATTCGACCATACATGGTCAATAAGTGCGTTTTGTACATGCTTTATCTTATCCAAAAGAAAGCGGAGATTATAATTGCACATGTAGTTTTCCAATTCTTTTGTTATGGCACTATTTTGTAGCATGTCAACATTGAAGTCTCCTAGAATGATAATGGTTTCGTTCAGATGTAAATGGTGTAATGCATTTGAAAGAGCATTCATTATGTTGGACAATGTTGCACGCGAAGCGACACAGAGATTGAATATTGCAATTTGCAATCCACGGAAAATTACCCTTGCTAGCACCATCTCAACATTTTTTTCTTCGAAATGCATATGATCCATAATTGTTATATGTTTTTTCACTAATATCATCACTCCATGGTAATGTAACTTGATATGCAAGTGTGATTTGAAAATTTCTTATTTTGCATGCATAATGTCATGTATGTTTCTTGCAAGCACAAAATATCAGATTGCATTGTGTTATAGTCATTGGGTATATCATTCATATGTGCATTTAAGCTATGCGTGTTAAGTGAGAGAATTGATACATATGAATTTGTTTGTAGGGATTGGTAATCATATTGCAGATGCCATTTTGCACTAGTCTGAAGGCGCTGCATCTCATTATCGAATTTATGTTTGACTTTGAAGTTATCTTTTGTAAGAGCGCTTAGAAAATACAAGGACTCTATGTTTCTGACATGGGACAAAGTTGTGTATACAAGTCCATGTATTCGTATTCTAGTAGGGTCGAAGGAAACACTATCAAGTGTTAGCCCTTGTGATCTGTGGATTGTATGTGCACATGCAAGTTGAATTGAAAATTGTTTTTGAATCTTCAGTTGACCTGTCTTTGCCGATGTTGATATTGGTTTTGATATTCACAATATAGGTGTCCATTCATGTGAAGTGTTTGAATTGTATAGATAAGCTAACTCGTTGGCTTGTCGGTGGCCAATGTGTGGGTCATGGAACTTAATCCAGAGGACATCAACTTTTTATGTTTTGGTATAAGCTTTGAGTATTCCATCTGCACCATTCACTAGGCCATCCTCTGAATCATAGTTGTAGGCATATATTTCAACTAGCATGTTTAATTTCAGGACAAGTTGCAAAGGGAAAATTGTTGTATGTTGATGACATGGTACATTGTCATGATTTTCTTCTTCAAGATCAATTGAATTGATGATGATATCATTGCCAGGCATGAGCGATAGCATATACTTGTCATGCGCTGCAACATCCTTATTCTTGTAGAATAGGTAAGGGAAGGTTGGCTCGGTCGGGGTAGGTCGCATGCAACTTGAATTGATATATGTTAAGTCATCACATGCTTGGTTGTTTATCCGCATTCTATTTAGAATTGCAATAAATTTTTCATTTGTTTGGCGCATTGTAGTATGTAATTCAATTCATTTTATGTTGTCTTTCCAAAATTCTTGCGTCATTGTTTGCATGTTGACCATAGGTTTCTCAAATATGAGAGAATATTGTATGAGTTGTGCCTGGTAAAGATCCCCAAAAAATACCATATCAAGGTTTCCAAAGTATTTGGTTTGGACATGTTTTATGTTTCTCAGTCGATTGTCAATGGAATATAAGAAGCGTCTTCCAATCAAGGATGCCTCATCTATGAACACGAGTTGTAGTTCATCATAAAGCTTTGACAAGGTATCTAACATTTCTTTGCTGAGTGGAAGAAAATGCGACTTGTTAAAAGGCATCAATAATGTAGAGTGGACTGTTGTTCCACTTGCATTATATGCAACTTTTCTTGTATATGCAAGTATCAGTCCCTTTGGTTTCATAGGGTCACTCAAACTATTTGAATCATACATTCGTATAAGCATTTGGAACAGTTCCTTCGATGTGAATGCCTTCCCTATTCCCGCCCCACCTGTAAGGAACAAATGCACATGAGTGTGCATGTTTAAGCGTTTCTTCATTGCAATATCCTTTAGGATTGCTTGCTGCTCTTGATTCAACAATCGTATAACTCTGTAGTATTCTTCGTTTTCGATAAAGAAAGGATGTTATGTGACTTTAAACCCAATATTGATATGTTTTTCAATGGTAGCTGCTCGAGGAAAAGTTAAATCTGCTTGCAAATCATAGGATTCACAAAAAGTTCTAGTTGTTTTATGCTTTGTTGATGTCTCATCAACATTGTGAGGGTTTTATAGTTCTTCAAGTGAATTTTCTATATCACCCCATGTTGGGTTGACATTGTATGTAAATCTAGCCTCAGTGGTTTGTACTGCAGTCTCATAAACAATATATGTAGCTTCCCATGTAGCGAAGGTATGCTTTAATGTGTCTTCATTTTGATCAAAAGGAACATACAACAACAATTTCTCTCTACAAAAGTTTTCATAGTCGGTGTGTTTGTTGCATTTGACAAAGCGTATTACATTTAGTTTTTTTCTTTTTGATATGTCTGTACCATTTTTTTTGTAATGCGATACAAATTTTGCAAGACATATATGCTTAATGGGAGGTGGATGCTGGAGGTAGTAATCAATAATAGAGCGACATATCACATCCTCTAAATTATCAGGCTCTTGTTTTAGCAAGAATGGTGGTTTAAGCATGAGTGTATGTGTGCCAGGTGGATATGTGTTTATGAAGACACATTTCCTTGAACTACAATTCAGAGGCAGGGAAGGTGCGATGTGGACTGCTTGCCAAGCAAACATTTGGTGAAGATTGAGTAATGTATTTCCAAGTGTACGTATCATTTGCATAGCATCAATTTAAATTTTTTCATGTTCTCTGCCCATTCTTCTGAATACACTTGTCATAGATCTGTCAACCTTTGTCATGTACGAGGTACAATATGATGCTGCAACATATGCATTGTGGACAAATTACGCATCTATATTTTCATTCGACATATTTGGCGTGTCCTTGGAGAAAGCATTGTTCCAAATATGTGAAAGTTTTCGTTTAAGGAAAATTGTTGGTTTCTTAAGTGTAGATTGTATCACTTGGATGTACTCATCTTTTGTCAAATTTAGTTCCACCAAGAAGTCTTCAAATCTTATTAAGTCATCGAAGTCTTGTTGTTCTAGAAATGTGAACAAAAATTTTGATTTCTCAATGAGAACATTGTCCTCTAAAGTAATTGGTTCTATGATTCTTGTTGTTCTCATCGACGACATAGGGAAGTTGTATTTGCACTGTGAATTCTTTCATTTTTTACAGCTTCTTGTATGGTAATGTCTATGAAATTTGGCAAGTTCTTGATCCAAATGATCTGTGTTGCATGTTATGTATTTGTCCAGAAACTGCTCGATTTGCAAGTTGTTGTCATTTCCATAGATTGGTGCATCCTCTATCCATAATATTGTGTGGTCACGTTCATTCCCTCTATTTTGGAACTCTGTTACAAAATAGTAGTCCGATATTCTTCCGAAGAACGTTTCGTCATTACATATCAATTGCCTCAAAGCATTTACTCTATGTCTATAGTGACGAGTACATGCCACTGGGTCTTTTCTCACGAAGTAGTCAATGTCATCATTTTCCAAGTTCTTAGTTTGTTTTTTCCTTTTCCTGTTTTTTGTATCATATTTATCCCTTCTACACCTACATGCAGTTTTCTTCTACAAGAACATTTTGCAAAGGCACATAGGTACTCATTCTTGGGCAAGTTGGGAATATCATTGAGGGCATGGTGGGAAGGCTAAAGAATTTCCTCATTCAATTAAGGTGTTAGATTTCCACTTCGTCACATAAGGCAAAGGATCAGGATTTGTAATGCTAGAAAAAATGACAGCCGAAGTTGTGCACACAACATTGGCATATATATGGTGTAGAGTTTGGAGAAAAAATTGGAGCAAAATTTAAGAGCAGGAGGGAAAGATATACCAACCTCTATGGAAAGTCTGTAGGATAGGAATGATGAATAAATACCTAAACATTCTTACTTGAAAATTGTAAATAGTAAACAATAAAGAACGAATACGAATGAAACTATTGTATTGAAACTTACTCGTCAATGATGATTGAAAGAATCGCAGGTCCAATTGCGAGTGCAGGATTTCAACCTCGCAAAGTGCAATAACAGGTCCTGGAACTACCCAGGATTTGCATTCCAGGTCTTGGAACTTTTTTCTTTATAACTTACTGAAATATGTCACCGATAAATATGGATAATGCTTGACAATGGTGTGCAATTTTGTTGCAGCTTGGTTATCGTTGTATCATACTTAGCCCTTCTACACCTACCTACAATTTTCTTCTACAAGAACATTTTGCAAAGGCAACAAGCTTGACATCATCTTTTCATGTGAAAGACACGAGTTTGATTCCCATATGGGATAGGTAGGTAATCATTCTCAGGCAAGGTGGGAATATCATCGAGGGCAAGGTGGGAAGGTTAAAGAATTTCCTTATTCAATTGAGGCATTAGTTTTCCACTTCGTCACATACGGAAAAGGACCGAGATTTTTAATGCTAGAAAAAATGACAGCCGAAGTTGTGCAGACAACATTGAGGCATGCACATGGTGCAGAGTTTGGGGAGAAAATTGGAGGACAATTTAAGTGCACGAGGAAAAGATATGCCAACCTCTATGGAAAGACTACACGATAAGAATGATGAATAAATACTTAAACATTCTTACTTGCAAATTGTAAACAGTAAACAATAAACAATGAATACGAATTAAACTATGGTATTGAAACTTACTCGTCAATGATGAACAACAAAATCGCAGGCCCAATTGCGGGTGCAGGATTTGAACCCTACAAAGTGCAAAAACAACTCCAAATGCGGGTGCAGGACTCCAACCTTAGAAAGTTGAAGCAAACAAAAGAAAGGAACAAGAAAAAAACTAGTGAGCAAGCACCAACATGTCCAACTGCAAGGGCAGGACTTCAACCTTGCAAAGTTGAACCAAACAACAACAAGCAACAACCAATGAACCAACGAACCAATGAACAAGCAACAACCAGTGAACCAGTAAATAATATATGTATCTTCAATGATGAATACATTTCATTCCAATGATCTAGGTGGATATAGGTGAAAAGCCACCTATTTTGATTGGCTCAAAATAGTTTTTTGGCGATTTTGACAATTTACTATTTTTAGCAGTTTTTAACTTTCTGGGCCATGAGGGCCTAGATGAAGTTTTTTTGAGATAAAGGTTCTCAAAGATAGCCAAAGGCATTATTGAGCCCCCAAAATGAATCTCCTCGATGATACCTTTCCAACGAGCTATCATACGCCTAAAACAAAGATCGTATGCAAAAGTTACGACCCCGGGAAGTTGATGACCAACTTACCCAAACGGGGCCCACATGACTTTTGGCGCTTCATCTCCTAGGGTTAGGTTTTTGGATTTCTAGGGTTTTTGGCATTATTTTTTATTGTAAAAAGGCCTCCAGAGCCTCATTGTAATCATTTTTTCTTGCGAATGAACACAACCGTCACATCTCTTCTCAGAGATAAGCCGCCACCATTCTAACGAGTCTTTCACTCTGTATTTTTACAGTCTCTGTACATTTCTTTGATTAATAGAAATCATGTATTATTGTATATCTGTGTTTATGGTTGCATCTATGATACATTTCTGTTATATTATTGAATATCTGTGATATCTCTGTGCATTTCTTTATTATATCTCCATTCTCATTTCGTGCCGAAAATAAATCTGGATCAGTGGTATCAGAGCAGGCTGCTCTTGATCGTTTTTTTAGTGCATGTCCCCGACGAGGTCCGAGTATAGAAATTTGGGTCTCGAGCTTGTCTCTCTTGAAGACAATCGCTCTCGCACACCCAATAAACCCTTAATGGAGGAAGAAAAGAAAAACAACGAAATAGATGATCCTATCAGTCTGTTGCTTGAGCAAGCTCTTACACAACAGAGGGATGAAATGATGGAGAATTTTTCCCACATCCTTCAATGCCTGCCGATAGAAATAGGCGCATCTTCATCAAGCGACCACTTTAGAAGCATCTTGACTTACAATGTACAATTTAATTTTGATATTCCTGTATTTGAAGGACAGATAGATGCAGAAGCCCTAGAAAAATGGTTAAATCTGCTAGAAGGGTATTTCTCCATTCACAATTTTTCCGACAAAGAAAAAATCACCTTCGCACTCCTTAAAGCTCTCCCCCATGTAAAACATTGGTGGGAAACTTACTGGGAGAAGAGTTCCATGGAGGAGTTTGGGATATATGGGGCCGAGCCCACTTGGGATTTTTTTGTGGATGCGGTAAAGGAATAGTATTACCCTGTTGGCAACTATGAGGACCAGTACATGAGATGGACCACACTGCGGAAAGAGAGGGGCCAAGCAGTTCTGGATTTTATGAGTCTCGACCCCGTAGTGTCATTGTTTCTCTTGGGGGTCATCTCTACATAATACCAGAGGTAGTTTTGACTATTATTCCACCTAAAAAGTGCCACAAGGTAGTATCCCATACTACAAAATTTAGCTTCTTCACAATCTGTTCAAAAGGTGAACATAAGGATACTGCAACCACTACAACCTCGACCCAAGCACCTTCTATCCAACAGAAGCAGGTCGAAAAGATTGCAACAAAGTGTAAATATTCCTTCTGCACACAGGAGTATCATACATACATACTGGTTAAAAAGGTCCAACCCTTCCAGCCACATGTTCGTGACAACCTTCAACAAGCTAAGCAATGCAACTTCTCTAGCAAGGCAAGCAGCTCACTAAGATGCAGAATCAACAAATGCTTTTCCCTCTCCCCCGGACACTCAACACAATGGATACAATTGCTTCCTAAGGAGGGAGGATTGATCCAGATGGATATCGGTGGCCACCCACCTTTTCTGATTGGCTCAAAACAATTTTCTAGTGATTTTGGCAATTTACTATTTTTAGCAGTTTTTAACTTTATGGGCCATTTTGAGGGCCTAGATGAAGTTTTTTTCCAGATTGAGGTTCTCAATGATAGCTAAAGGCATTATTGAGCCTCCAAAATGAATCTCCTCGACGATACTTTTCCAACGAGCTATCATATGCCTAAAACGGAGATCGTATGCAAAAGTTACGACCCTGGGAAGTCGATGCACCAACTTACCCAAATGGGGCCCACATGACTTTTGGCGCTTCATCTCCTAGGGTTAGGTTTTTGGATGTCTAGGGTTTTTTGCATTCTTGTTTATTGTAAAATGCCTTCAGAGCCTCATTGTAATAATTTTTTTCTTGCGAATGAGTGCAACCGTCACATCTCTTCTCAAAGATAAGCTGCCATCATTCTAGCGAGTCTTTCACTCTGTATTTTTATAGTCTCTGTACATTTCTTTGATTAATAGAAATCATGTATCATTGTATATCTGTGTTTATGGTTGCATCTCTGATACATTTCTGTTATATTATTGAATATTTTCGATATCTCTGTGCATATCCTTATTATATCTCCGTTCTCATTTCGTGTCGAAAATAAATCTGGATAAGTGGTATGAGAGCAGGCTGCTCTTGATCGTTTTTTTAGTGCATGTCCCCGATGAGGTACGAGTATAACAAGTTGGGCCTCGAGCTTGTCTCTCTTGAAGACAATCGCTCTTGTACACCCAAGAAACCCTTAATGGAAGAAGAAAAGAAAAACGTCGGAGGAGACGATCCTATCAGTCTATTGTTTAAGCAAGCTCTCACGCGACAGAGGGACGAAATGATGAAGGATTTTTTCCACATCCTTCAACGCCTGCCGATAGCAACAGGCACATCTTCATCAAGCGACCACTTTGGAATCACCTTGCCTTTCAAGGTACAAGTTAATTTTTATATTCTTGTATTTGGAGGACAGATAGATGCAGAAGCCCTAGAAAAATGCTTAAATATGCTAGAAGGGTATTTCTCTATTCACAATTTTTTCGACAAAGAAAAGATCACCTTCACACTCCTTAAAGCTCTCCCCCATGTCAAACATTTGTGGGAAACTTACTAGGAGCAGAGTTCCATGGAGGATTCTGGATTATATGGGGTCGAGCCCACTTGGGATTTTTTTGAGGATGCGGTAAAGGAACAATATTACTCTGTTGGCAACTATGAGGACCAATACATGAGATGGACCACACCGCGACAAGAGAGGGGCCAAGAAGTTTCGGAGTTCACCAATACCTTCCATACTTTGCACAACAAGCTGGGTATCAAAGACTCCGAACGACATTTGGTTTTGAAATACTGTGGGGCTCTACACAGATACATCCAAACTGAAATGGATTTGTTGGACATCTCATCACTCGGTGCTGCTTATCAAAATGTTATTAAAATCGAGTAGAAATTTAAGCACCAGAACAAACGAGAGTTTGGGTCTGCAAATGCACAACAACCAAAGTATGATAAAGACAACCCTAATAAACAGTCTCCCGAAAACCAGACCAAGCCACAAGAAAGAAGGGTCACAGGAAGACAAAGAAGGATATTGGAAAATGGTGCGATTTCCACAAAATCCCCTGGCACAACTCCGATGAATGTTGCTCAAAACAGTCATTGGTGTCCGAGATCAAAGACAAGGAGCCGAACCATGATTCAGAATCTGATTATGATAGACGACAGATCATTGATGTAGACCCCACTACTATTGTTGCGACCACAACAATTCAACCAAAAGAAACAACAGATCCTGAAGAGGGGGAGTGCCTTTTTCATTCACAAATGTGGGTGAAGGGGACCTTGCTGCATTTTATTGTTGATAGCGGAAGCAAGAAGAACCTCATCTCAACAAATGCCATCAAATAGTTGGGATTGTCGACAACACCACACCCACAACCATACAACATCGAGTGGCTTCGCCAAGACCCGATCTTTGTGTTAGCCAGCAATGCCGATTGTCATACAATATCCAACCCTTCAAGGATGAGGTATTATGTGATGTTTCCCCACTAGATGTCCGTGATGTTCTCTTGGGCCAACCATATATGCATAAGCATGATGTTGTTTATGAGTCTCGACCCCGTAGTGTCATTGTTTCTATTGGGGGTCATCTCTACAGAATACCAGAGGTAGTTCTGACTATTGTTCCACCTAAAAAGTGCCGCAAGGTAGTATCTCATACTAACAAATTCAACTTCTTCACAATCAGTTCAAAAGGTGAAGAGAAGGATACTGCAACCACTACAGCCTTGGCCCAAGCACCTTCTATCCAACAAAAGCAGGTTGACAAGATTGCAACAAAGTGTAAATATTCCTTTTGCACATAGGAATCTCATACATCGAGACTAGTTAAAAAGTTCCAACCCTTCTAGCCACATGTTTGTTGGGTTTCCAAAGTACCATCTTTTTACCAACCTTTCACTTAACTTTCAAGTCACTTTCACTTCACTTTTAACCATATTTCACTTTCCCACACCCTCACATTAAACCATTTTCATGATTACATGGGTTTTAGACATATTATTTTCCAATGCATCTATTTTAGTGTTTTTGAGTGAATTTATTATTAAATATTGGAAAAATGACATGTTTACACTTATATATGAAAGTGGGATGAGTTTCATGATGTTTATAGGTGTATTTGAAGACTCCAACCAAGTCAAACTTGACCATCAAGCCTCAAATTCGAATTTCCTCTTCAACCCCTTGAAGATTTGATGAAGATTTGGAGATTTACTCAAGTATCTTGGATGGAGATTAATCGTGAAAGAATTTGTGAGAGGATTTGTAGAGATATCACTTGATAGGTGTGAGCACATGGTTGTAACCAAATGAAACATTTGTGGATCTGAGAGAGATTTGTGGATCTAAGTTATCTTAAAATTTTGTATAAATAGGAGTGCCTCCTCCATTTCAAGGGGAGGACTCTTGGAGCATTGTATCCAACTTATGATGGAATAAGAATCAAGCTTCCTTTTCACATCAGTTTCCATTCTCTAGTTTAGATTTATAATGCTTTAGTTTATGTGTTACTTTGTTCTTGGGAGAATTGAGCTCACTCCAAATAGATCATAGTAACATTTTCTTCTTGTTCTAATGCTTTGAATAGGTTTATATGCTTTATTGTTTTTATTAGAATTATTTTGATGATCTTGATTGTTGATAGGTTATTTGAAACACTCTGAGAAGACCTCCTGAAAGGGAGCTAATTTTTTCATGCCTACAACAACTAAGCCTTTTAAGGGTATTTATTTTCAATGTATGAGTGTTTACTTGATGATCTTGATTGTTGATAGGTTATTTGAAACATTCCGAAAAGACCTCCTGAAAGGGAGCTAGTGTTTTCATGCCTACAACAACTAAGCCTTTTTAAGTGTATTTATTTTCAATGCATGAGTGTCTACTTGATGATTTTGATTGTTGATGGGTTATTTGAAACATTCCGAGAAGACCTCCTGAAAGGGAGCTAGTGCTTTCATGCCTACAACAACTAAGTCTTATTAAGTGGAATGCAAGAGTTAGGATTTGATTGAATTTTCTTAGATTAGCGTTAGATGCCTACTCTTGCATATATTTTGCTGGCATCATCACAATCTTACGAGCATCCCTAGTTGATAATTAAATGAAGCAATTTAATCAATTGAATTGTCCCAACAATGTTCATGACAACCTTCAACAAGCTAAGCAACACAACTTCTCCAGCAAGGCAAGCAACTCACCAAGATGCAGATTCAACAAACGCTTTTCCCTCTTCCTCGGGCACTCAACGCAATGGAGACCATTGCTTCCTAAGGAGGGAGGATTGATCTAGGTGGATATCAGTGGCCACCCACCTTTTCAATTGACTCAAAACAATTTTCTGGCGATTTTGACAATTTACTATTTTTAGCAGTTTTTAACTTTCTGGGCCATTTTGAGGGCCTAGATGAAGGTTTTTCGAGATATAGGTTCTCAATGATATCCAAAAGAATTATTAAGCCCAGAAAATGAATCTCCTCGACGATACCTTTCCAACGAGCTATCATACGCCTAAAACGAAGATCGTATGCAAAAGTTACGACCCCGGGAAGTTGATGCACCAACTTACCCAAACGAGGCCCACATGACTTTTGGCGCTTCATCTCCTAGGGTTAGGTTTTTAGCATTCCTGTTTATTGTAAAAAGGCCTTCAGAGCCTCATTGTAATCATTTTTTTTGGGAATGAGCGCAACCATCAAATCTCTTCTTAGAGATAAGCCGCTGCCATTCTAGCGAGTCTTTCACTTTGTATTTTTATAGTCTCTGTACATTTCTTTGATTAATAGAAATCATGTATTACTGTATATATGTGTTTATGGTTGCATATCTGATGCATTTCTGTTATATTATTGAATATCTGCGATATCTCTGTGCATTTATTTATTATATTTTCATTCTCATTTCATGCCGAAAAAAAATCTGGATCAGTGGTATCAGAGCAGGCTGCTCTTGATCGTTTTTTTAGTGCATGTCAATGACGAGGTCCGAGTATAGAAAGTTGGGTCTCAAGCTTGTCTCTCTTAAAGACAACTACTCTTGCACACCCAAGAAACCCTTAATGGAGGAAGAAAAGAAAAATGACGGAGCGGACGATCCTATCAGTCTATTGCTTGAACAAGCTCTCACGCGACAGAGGGACGAAATGATGGAGAATTTTTCCCACATCCTTCAACGCCCACTGATAGAAACATACACATCTTCATCAAGCGACCACTTTGGAAATACCTCGCCTTTCAAGGTACAAGTTAATTTTGATATTCCTGTATTTGAAGGACAGATAGATGCAGAAGTCCTAGAAAAATGGTTAAATCTCCTAGAAGGGTATTTCTCTGTTCACAATTTTTCTGACAAAGAAAAAATCACCTTCGCACTCCTTAAAGCTCTCCCCCATGTCAAACATTGGTGGGAAACTTACTGGGAGCAGAGTTCCACAGAGGAGTCTGGAATATATGGGGCCGAGCCCACTTGGGATTTTTTTGTGGATGCGGTAAATGAACAGTATTACCCTTTTGGAAACTATGAGGACCAGTGCATGAGATGGACTACACTGTGGCAAGAGAGGGGCCAAGCAGTTCCACATATACGCTCCCTAACTACTATGCAAGATGCGTATATGCTTGCTGCTCCACTACAACTCGCGTATATCGGGATTTGTGCCAGAAAAATACAAAATGAGGTCGGGTTTCCATGACATGACAAAAGTTGTTTGATCTTTGGCCTTCCATATACTGGAAACGTTCCGACTCAACCTTTCAGTTGGATTCTGGAGGCTATAAGAGCACAATTTCGAGCTATGGAAAAAAAGAAGAAAACATTCAACTTTGAGAGCAAAGTTACTCTTGAGAAATTACTTCATATTGAGTCTGCATCCCTTTGTCCCTCAAGTCTGAACACAGTGTTCAACCCCCAAGATTTTTCCTTATTGTCAAGAGGAGCTCATTACCTCTTTGCTATGAGCTTGCCTTTAGTGGAGGATTGAAGTGGTGGAGACCCATTTGGAAGGAACTTGGTTTCTTGGTTTCGAACCGTGTTGACATGGAAGTCTGTAATGTTGATACTTCTGTTGATCAATTATTAATAGAAATACTCCTTTCCTGTCCTATCGATATCTTGAAAATATATGATTATTATCCATGGGCATGTTTGTAATGTTTATTAATGGATTGTGCTATGTGATGTGCTAACTCATTTGATATATTGTCACTATATACTTGCATCGCTTGTTTGTTGAGAACTTCTTGTAGGTCTAAAGCTTTGGGTCAAAGTGCTCAACGATGGAACGACATCAAGCGATTGGATCGAGGTAGGCTTCTTCTTCGTATTGCACATTAGTTTATATAGCACATGTTGGAATTGAGTTGATTTCTGCAGTCATACCTGTCTATTGTGGTTTACCCTTGGCCATAGAGAGTTTTTCCCTCGTAACAATGATGATGATGATTTTTTTCACTGGAATTAGACGACATAAATATGAAATCACTACTTTTTTTTGTTTAAAATCTACTTCTTAATGCAGAAATAGATTTAGCATGCTAAAAAACCCTTCGAGCATTTGAATTATACATAAATAATCACTCAAATCTGCGGATCTAACAATTTTGTGTCGGATTTCAGGTAAATGTCCTTGGAAAATAGTGTCGAAAAAGAGTCATTTCATAGAACGTTTAGGCTACGACAAATAAAAACAGGTAATATAAAACTTTGTAAAAATAAGCAAAAGAGGAAATTGTTCAATGTGGAGTAAAACTTAGTCAAAACGTTGTCTAACTGTTCTATGTTTTTGCCCTTTTAGTCAGAATCCAACAACATAAATACATCTAACAGTTCTACGTTTTTGCCCTCCTCGCAAGAACATTCTTTTTCTACAACTTTATTAATCTCATTTCTCATTTGTTTACTTATCTATCCTAACAATTAACTATCTATTAATTTAATTTATTTGTCCATTAATCTATTCAATTCTCCACCTTCTAGTAGATCCCCTTTTAAACATATTCTTCACTAAAACCCACTATCCTCTTTCATTATTTCATTTTATTATTATTTTTATCATTTATTACCAATTTCATTAATCATCTAGTCATTAAAAATTCTATTTTTTCTCCGAAGCGATCATCTCACCTCCCCAGTTTTCAATAATAATTAAGTGCAACGACTAAATCCTTTCCTCAACGGTCACAACCCTAATTTTCTCTTTAAATACAAACCTCAGCTCTCATTTAACCCTGTTAAGTGTTGGACAACTGATCGGGGGGGGGGGTGAATCAATTGTCACAGTCTGGCTTGCAGATCTGATGGTCTTGATTTGATCTGAGTGTTATCGCACCATCTCTTCTGAGCTTTTGATCTTCATTCATTAACTCTCCTGAGCTTTTGCTTCCTTCTTCTCCGCCTTCTATTCTTTCCATTAATGACAAGCACACTCTTTCCTACAAAACATGCCAACAATCTCCCCCTTTGGCATTGATGGCAACCCTCAAAGGCTGCACTAGACTGCTTGGACCTCCAACTGTAGCATCCAGACCACTCCTTTTCTCCCCCTTTGACATCAATGTGAAAGAAAACATGCTCCCCCTGAGCTGTTGCAGTACTTTTCAGAGGTATTAGATATTCAACCAACACATACTCCCCCTGACAGGATGGACTCGCTTAGGTGAGAGTAGGGATGACACCCAACTTTTGACGAATATATTCAAAAGGCGTCTTGGCTAGGGGTTTAGTAAAGATGTCTGCAATTTGTTCTATGGAAGGAATATAATTCAGCTGAACAACTCTATTTGTAACCTGCTCTTTGAGAAAATGATACTTTATTGGGATATGCTTAGTCTTTGAATGGAGAACAAGATTCTTCGAGACACTAATGGCACTGGTGTTATCATAGTGAAGTGGAATTGGATCAGTACAAGTTACCTTCAAATCTGCAAGAGTTTGTAACATCCATAAAATATGAGTGCAGCAAGTAGCAGAAGCAATGTACTCTGCCTCTGTAGTTGATAATGAGATAAATCCCTGCTTTTTACTAAGCCATGCTACCAACGAATAACCTAAGAATAATGCACCTCCATTGGTGCTCTTTCTCTCATCCAAATAGTTTGCCCAATCTGTTATTGGGTAAATCAATAGATACAGACATGAACTAATCCCCCTAGATCCACCTGGATCTAGAACAAAATGAAACGGAACAAGACACTTTCCCTAAGTTGTAATCATTGAGTTTACTACCAGAAGAGGAATAGATAACATACCTTATGCATCACTTCATTATACCTTTGTTGTCCCTGCTTCACTCCGGTGCTCTTGTGGAATCAGATCTGCGATAACACAAACCAACCAATGTGAAAGCAACAATAGTAGAATTCAACGACAACCTAAACATGTGATCAAGGAATCATGTAATAAAATACCAATCATTTTATGGGAAAGAGACGTGCCACCGTATTATATTAATGAAAAGTAGAAGATAAAACCGAATTGCCTTGATGTCGCAAGTTCCCTTTTAGTGGTCCTTCATTCCAACACACACATACACTTGCTCCGAAATCCGCATGAAGTTAATCCACAAAAGCTTGATAGACAAATGTAGGCCTCAAGCATCACTAGAAACATGATTCTTCACACAGTCTTCAATCTATTCTTTCATCAATTCTCTGCTTAATATTGCTTAACCTTTTCCATGAGAAGCCCATGATTATATAGGAGAAGGTGAAGTGGTTAAAGGGATGGGGATGATCCCACCAAATCAGAGAATCTAGTAGGATCACAACCATACGGATGCCACCTCACATTCTAGAAGATTCCCCTTCTAGAAACTTCGTGAAACCTCTTTCCTCTTTTAGCTTTGAAACGCCGCCACACCCTGCCTATATAACAGCCAACAGAAATCCCAGGGGCCAGCTATAGAACAACCTGTGGAAATCATAGATTTCCGCACTGTGTAACATGTGTAGCCTGCAGACCCTTTCTAAAAAGCAGTCCTGGAGAGGAGGAAAGAAGTTGCTTTTCTCAGGAAAAAAGGTCATGTTGGGAGAGAAAAGTCATGTTGCTTTTGAAATCATCATTAGGGTGACCAAAATAATGTGTAACACAATCAACATCTGAATATGCAGTTAATTGTAAGTTCTTATTTCTAGGATACCAAAGACCATAAGTCATTGTACCCTTCAAATATTTGAATATCCTCTTGACAACTGTTAAATGACTTTGTTTAGGGGCAGAATGATAATGACCTACCATTCCAACAACCTGCATTATATCAGGATGAGATGTTGTGATGTAAAAAAGACTGCCTATCATTGATCGATATGTTCTTTGATCAACATCAGGTGAAATATCATCTTTACTGAGCTTGCAACCAACCACCATAGGTGTACTAACAAGAGAGGAATCTTCCATTTGAAACCTCTTTAACATCTCTTTCAAATATTGTTCTTGAGAGATAAATATCCCTGCAGTTTTTTGATTGATTCGTAAACCAAGAAATTATGACAGTTATCCTATCATGGACATCTCAAACTCAGTCTGCATTGAATTAGCAAACCACTGAACTGAAAGGTCATTAGTGCATCCAAAGATAATGTCATCTACATAAACCATAACAACTAATAAATCATCGCCTTCGTATTTTATATATAGATTACTGTCAACAATACCTTTCTTGAACCCTTTGTCCTATAGAAATTTGTCTAGTGTATGATACTCGACTCTTGGTGTCTGTTTCAGTCCATATAATGCCTTTTTCAACTTATACATAGTTAGGATTATCTGTAAGTGAAAATCCTCCATGTTTCTCCATGTATACTTCTTCTTTTAGGTCTCCATTAAGAAAATATGACTTAACATCCATTTGATATACTTTAAAGTTCTTATGACATGCATAGGCCAAAACCATTATGATGGCTTCCAATCTTTCCACTGGTGAAAAATTTTCATCAAAATCTTGTCCTTCAACTTGTGCATACCCCTTACAAACCAATCTGGCTTTACTCTTAACAATTTGTCCTTGTTCATTTATTTTATTCTTAAACACCCATTTGGAGCCAATTACATTCTTATCTGCAGGTCTAGGAACAAGCTCCCAAGTATTGTTCTTCTCATTCTGATCCAGTTCCTCATTCATTGATTTTAACCAATTTTCATCTTCACTGGCTTCATTTAAGTTCTTGGGTTCCACCATGGATATGAAGGCTATATGTGATTGCTCAGTGTTTTTGATTATCCTTCTCCTGGTTTGTACACCTTTGTCTTTCTCACCAATTATCTGACTTGCAGGATGATTCTTTTGAGTAATTCTGGAGGAAGGATTTGATGTCGTCTGCTGATTTGAGTCTGCCTGAGTATTTGCATCTTCATCTGACTCAGAGTCTTCTTGTTTTGATTCTTGGACCTGTTCAACTTCAACTTCAACTTCAACTGTATCCTCTGTTGTTGATTCAATATTGCTCACCTCTCTTACTGGGAGTCATTCATCAACTTTTGTGTCAATACAATCAACCAATTTATGCAACCTCTTATTATAACATCTATATCCTTTACTGTTTGTAGCATACCCTAAGAAGATGCCTTCATCATCCCTGTCATCATATTTGCCAAGGTTTTCATTATTATTCTTTATGTAGCACTTAATCCCAAAGACTTTGAAGTGTTTGATTGTAGTAGGTCTTCCATACCACGGTTCATAAAGTGTCTTGTCATTGTGTGGTATGAGATGAGATTTGTTAAGAATATGGATTGTTGTGTGTATTGCTTCTACCCAATAGGTTTGACCAATGTTCTTCTCATTCATCATTGACCTGGCCATTTGCTGAACTGTTCTGTTTTGCCTCTCAACTACTCCATTTGGCTGTGGAGTTCCTGGGATTGTGTATTCTCTTTTGATCCCATGTTTATCATAGAATTCCTTGAAATCACTTGACATAATTCTCCTCCTCTTTTTGATCCTACAACCTTTAATCTGTTGCCTGTTTGATTCTCAGTTAAAGCCTTAAATATTTTAAATTTCTCAAATGATTTAGCTTTTTCTTTGAGAAAAGCAACCCAAGTGAGTCTGGAGTAATCATCAATGATCAGCATGAAGTAGTTTTCCTTCCCTGTGCCTTCCTGTATTGATGGTCTGCATAGATTCATATGAACTAATTGGAGTGGTTTCTCGATTGAAGTAGAGTTCTTGGATTTAAACTATGTCCTGGTTAGCTTTCCTACTTGGCAGGGTTTACACACAAAATCTTGTGGCTTTGATATTCTTGGAAGATCTTTTACTGCCTAAAGATTTTTGAGCTTGATTAAGTGGTCAAATTTTAGATGTCCAAGTCTCCTATGCCATAACGAGCTCTCATCATTTTTTCTTATATGACACTCTTGTCTATCTTCTTTCAACACATATACATTATTATCTGTCCTTATGCCTTTAGCCACCACTTGTCCTGAATTTACAGATTTTATCTTACAATCTTTGGAAGTGAAAACCACTTCACATCCTCTATCACACATTTGACTTACACTGAGCAAATTATGTTTCAGCCCATCTACAAGCAATACATCCTGGGCTTTTCCTTTTCCATTACTTAAACTCACCACCCCTTTACCCTTGATTTTACTTGGTTCATCATTTTCAAAGGTCACATTTCCTGTTTTTCCTTTACTTATAGACATAAACTTATCCTTGTCTCCAGTCATGTGCTTGGAACATCCACTGTCTATATACCAGGGGTCTTTTTGTTTTTGAGCTGAAAGTACTAGACCACAATTTTAATCATCTTTTTTTTTTCCATGTGCTGACATTTTTTGCTAAGGGTTTTATCTTTGTATCTGTTTTGTAATTCTTCAGATGGCAGTTTGTAGCTTTGTGGCTGAAGTTATGACAGTTATAACATTCGAGCTCATTATTTAATAGGTTAAAGTGATTGGTGCAACTTTGTCTATTCATTGGATGTTTAGTTCTATGTTGCAAAGATTGTTTATTTCTTGATCTTCTCAGTTGCATGTCTCTAAACTTAATTTGACAATTTGCAATCTTATGACCAAAGTTAGAGCAGTAAAAATAGTAACCATGAAAGAAATTTTGGTACCTGAAGGATGGCCTTCTTCTTAGTATTTGTTGCTCCATCTTCTGATATCTTTGTTTTTGATCATGGATCATATTATCTTTATTAGATTTTGGTGACAGAGTACTCACATGGTCTTATTGTCTACTGATTTGGAACTTGATCATCTTTACTGGATCCTTGCTTTCTGTCTGTTTGTTGCTTGAACCACTTACATAGCCTATACCAGTCTTCAACAAAGGAGATCTCTGTTTGTTCATAATGTCATTTAGTTCTCCTGAGGCTTTAATGCTTGGAATATTTTGGAGATACAATGCTTTAAACTTCTCCATCTCTTTTCTAGTTTTTACTACCTCTTCTTCCAAGGCTTCACATCTTGTCTTCTTTTCTGATAACTGTTGTTTCAGAATGTCCTCTATCTTCTTTACCTCTTCTAACTCCACTTTTAGGAGGGCAAGGTCTTCATCAGATTTTTTACCATTCTTTTCAAACTGCATCAACAACTGGTTTTGTTTTCTCTTCTTGAGTCTGACTCTGTCAATCTCTTCTAAAGAACTGATTAGTTCACCTTCCATATCAACCACAACTTCTTCATCATTAACATCACTTCCTGTGTTTTTATTATCATAATCCTATTTATCCATAAGCACAAAGTCATTAACCTTATCTTCAAAGGAAGAGTCACTATCTGTGTCTTCTGAAGAGTCATCATTGTTTACACATAAACTTTTCTTTTTACCAAATCTCCTGGGTTTGTACTTCTTTTCACCTTCAGAATTCTGATCCTGCTTCTTGTGTGGACACTTAGATGCAATGTGACCTATCTTTCCATAGTTAAAACACTTGAAGGGAAACTTGCCCTGATATTTGCCCGATCCTTTCTTTAGTCTTCTCACAAATTTTTCTTCAATTTCACCAGGCTCAGATTCCTCATTCTTATCTGCTTTAAAAGAAGCTTATGTAGTGGTGGATTTATCTTTACCTATCCTCATTTCATATGTAGTCAACGTTCCTAGAAGTTTATCAAAAGCCAAAGCTTTTAGATCATTAAGTTCTTCTATAGCAGAGAACTTTGGGTTGAACCTATGTTAAGCCCTAATATTGGCTCATTACCCCTTAATTGGGGCATATTATATTAGTAATGTTATTTTATTTATGTCGGTTTTAGGCCATTAGTTGTAATTATACCTCCTAGTCTCCTATATATACCAATGAGACATTTTCATTTTGAATCATCTTGTACTTGAACATTTAAGTGGGTTAAAAGGAGGTTGCCCCCTCGAAGAGGCTTATTATCTGAAATTATCTCTTTTACAAGGCATTGAGTACTTTTTCTGAGGTTTTTCTATGCTATATTGATATTTGGTTCTTAACATATGGTATCAGAGCTCAAGGTCTTGGGGTTTCACTGCTACATCTGAGACACCTTGGAATTTTTGCTATAACTTTTTTTCTACAACGTTTCAGAAGGAACAACTTGGAGGATATTTAGTAGACGGATCAAAGTACGTTGGGTTCAAAATTCATCTCCTGAGGCCTTATTATTTCGAAGATACGACTTGTACAAGACAGGGTTCTGTAATCATCCTGAACAGAGTCATTGCAGAATTTTCACTATAAAAACTTCTCTGTAATGTTTCAGACCCTGAACTCCAGAGGCTATTTACAGAAATTAGTAAAGTATCTGTGGTAAAAGTTTCAACTTCTGGGTCATCTAAAATTTGTAGATACACCCTATGTAAGATAGGGTATCTGACAAGTCCTATTGATTAGTCTCAAGAAGGTGTTCCAGGTAAAACAATCATAACTTCTTCCTAGAGTATCCAAATTGAGTGGGACTGGTTTCATTGGATCGTGGACAATATGTAGTATTTCTGGTGCGATTTTTAGAATTTAATATCAATTATTTTTTGCGGGGCACGCTATACAAGTGAGATATCCTAGAAAGGACAAAAATCGACAAGTTGTGGGGAAGTTACCATAAATTCCACTTGGCACATCCAATTTTGTTCAGACCCGTGGCATTGCAGAGAAGAAATATTAGAGAACTACATAAAAGAAAGTTTCATACCCAGAAGGGCTGAAACTTGGGAGATGCAACAAAAGAAATATTGTCTAGCAGAACCACCTCAAAATCAAGGTTCAAAAGTGATACTTGGGTAACATGCCACCAGAAAAGGGAACTTCTACACCAATTAAGCCTCTAGAAAATCCTACTTGGACTCTTGATGAAGGTGAAGAAATGCATAGGGATATAAATGAACTACAAAAGAAGATGGATTCAATGGAAGCCAAGTTGGATACTAAGATGGATGATTTAAAAGGGGAGATCATGGAAGTATTGAAAAATTTCCTAACAGAGAAGATACCTGAAAGTGAAAATACATCCCATGAAATTCATGATGAGAACACAAGGAAGGTGAATCAAGAATGGAGAAACTCCAACTTTGGTTTGAAGACCAACCACGTTCCTAAGATTGATATGAGGAAGTTTGATGGCAAGGACCCAATCACATGGACACTTCAGATGGAGCAATTCTTTGATCTCCATAATGTGCCACATACACAAAAGGTACGAATTGCTTCTTTATATTTAGAACCTAATCAATTTGTATGGTATCGATGGCTTTGTTCTCGCAAATCACTCATCACTTGGACAATTTTCACAGAAGAAATGATAGCACACTATGAGGATACAAGGAGCAATACCTTCTTTAGCGATTTGATTGAATATAAAGGTAACCGAGCACATTGAGAACTTCCAATGATTGAATATAAAGGTAATCGATATTCCAGATGAGCACTTGATTGATGTATTCATAGGAACTTTAAAGGATAACATTCAACATGAGGTTCGCCTTTGGGAACCCAAATCATTGGAGAATGCATTTAAGGTGGCAAGAAATGTT